>JACEVL010000136.1:767401-879901 GCA_020284085.1 Aporrectodea caliginosa | reverse complement strand
TAACTATGTTGCCATATTATGGTGATGATCATGGTGTTAGGCTGTTTTCTTCTGGCGTCGTGATGGTGATGGTGATGATGATGGCATGGGATTGGATTTCCTAAGCCATTCCTTCAGCTCCTGGTCATCGCTGGTATCCATGTCACTCGGTTCGTCCTTTTGAGCTGCAGCTGCTGCTGCTTCTTCACTACAAAACAAAATCAGCAGAGACAAAGATAAGCGTCGTTAACAATTGAAATCTGTCGGTCATACGAGACCATTTATTCGTACAAATCGCCACCAATTGGCGTCTCCTATTAATGCGATTTTCATACGTGTTCGTCACGCGGAGGCGCAATATGTTCTAGAAAGTGGGGAGTACCAAATTTCGCATCGTTTGGCCACTCGCGACTGTTAGATAATTATAATGGCGCAGTCTATTCGCCATGTCTGATGATGATGATAATAATATAATAGTAGTAGTAGCAGCAGCAGCAGCAGCAGCAGCAGCAGCAGCAGCAGCAGCAGCAGAAGCGAGCAGCAGCAGCAGTAGTAGTAGCAATATTAATGATAATGATAATGATGACGATAATGATAATGATGATGCTGCTGATGATGATAATAATAATAACAAAAACAATAATGATAAAAGATAATGATAACGACGACGACGACGACGACGACGACGACGACGATAACAGAAACAACGAAGATGATCACATGATGATTATGGTCTGCAATTGTTTTCATGTAATATATTCGTTCGTAATGACATTTAACATCATAATCATTGGCTAGCCCAGAGTAGATATCCGAGTAGATACCCGAGTAGATATCTCGTAGGGGGCCATATAAGCCGTCAATTACATTACATTACGTTATTATATTACAAATGAAGGCCTTCCTCGAAGGAAAGGATAATGAGAATTGTTTCTTCTGGGTATAAACAGTGGGGGGCACCAGTACCCTTCCCACCTCCACCCCAAATTACGTCACTCTCCCTCTCTCACATGGTAGGCCCTAAGTAGCATCATGGGCCTCACCTGAATCGGGTGTCATTGCTTCGCGGCCAAACTACCTGTAATCAAATAAATTAATAATTATATTATTAATTTTGTGAGTGGTATACACTACATATAATTACATGTCACCTTGTCACCTTGTGCCGTCGATTCGCTGAATCCTAGCGACCGTCATAGTCAGCCTTCTCCATGTGTTCCGATCTCTCGTCGCCTCTCTCAGCTCCGGAATGTTCATCATCATCGTCTCGTGTATCTCCTCCATCCATCTCTTTCTTGGTCGTCCTCTTCCTCGTCTTCCCTCCCCACACGCCAGCATCATCTCCTTTTCCATGCCGTCCACCCGCATCACATGGCCAAAATACATCACTTTTTGTCTCGTCGCTCTTTGTCTCAATGTCATCTCTCCTCTTAAGTGTCCTATCTCTTCCAGTATATGTTCATTTGTTCTCTTCTCAGTCCAGGGGACCCTCAGCATTTTGTGCTTTCCATGACAGTTTTCTTGGCAAATGTACAGAGGTGGTTTGCCATTGCCTTCCTCTGGTTTCGCCTGCCGTACCCGTTCGTTCGCCTCCCCGTAGGGAGGTTACTAACAGTTCGCACCACGTGAAGGTGGGTACGGAGGTCTTTGGTTAATCAACCCAGGTCGGGCCCGTGCCTCCGTCCTAGGGCGTCGGTCAGGTCACCTCCCTGTTTTACCTCCTTAGAGGTGATTGATTAACCTTTGCATGTGGTACATGTAATTATATGTAGTGTATTTAAGTCTATGCTGGCGCATTATTGTGTATTTAAGTGTGTAGAATGTAGCATAGCAGAGCGCAGTGTAATAAAATGTAGTGCAATGAAGTGTAATGTCATGCAGTGAAGCAAAGCACTGCGTAGAGTAGTTCAGTGTACAGTGTAATGATATGTACTAGTGTAGTGTCCTATTGTGAACCATAGTACAATGTAGTATAAAATCGTGTAGTGTAGCACAGCGTATACTGTAGTGCAGTAATACGAGTGTAGCATAGTGTAGTGTTATGTAGTGAAGTGTAGTGTAACGATAAGTAGTATAGTGTAAACTGTAAAGAAGTACAATGTAGTTAATCATGTAGCGTCGTAGTGAGTGTAGTGAAGTGTACCTTATTGCAATAATAGAAACGCTCTTGGGCGTATCGGTCGCTCTCGCCAAGGCTTTTTTCGTTGTATGGCTGCTTTTGTTCCTTGTTCAACCTTTTCCAGGCCCTTGCACCTGCCAAGTGAACAGCAATCTCGTGTACCTTTAGGTCTTTAACATATAGGCATAAAATATAGGCCTATACTACAGGCCTATACATTATACATGCACCAAACTGTATATTATCTAGTTAATTATTTAGTAGCTACATACAAAATAAATTTTAATCCTTAAGCTTGTGCTTTTACAACAATAACAACATTGCATTTGTAACAACAGCAACATTACATTTGTAGCATTAACAGCAACATTACATTTGTAACCACATCAATGACAGTGCATTTGTAACAACAGCAACAATTATATTAGATTTGTAACAACAACATTACACTTGCAACAAGAACAACGACATTGCATTTGTAAGTCATCATTCAAGCACGTTCGTGACATACGCAGAATTGGACTCTATGCCCCAATATCTTCAAGGATATGTCTAGCAAACGCATTGATACAGAATCGTCTTGAAACTGTAGCTCGCTTCCTGTAGGTGGCAGGATGTCGAATATACTGAAATCCCCGAATAAAGTTCAGAACTCTTTGGCATTTTTTTTAACAAGAATGCTTTATAATGTTTGATTTCATGTAAACCAGAGTGCGGTTATGCAGTTGGATAAATAAAGAATATACTTACTTACTTAGAGTTATACCATAACTAATACGTCAAAATATAAACATATAAACCCTCATGCTTAAATCTTTGCTTTGGATTATGTTCACTAACTGATTCCTTTCAAATTGCATGGGCTCAGACATAATCGTAAACGTAATCTCGAAACTTCTACAGCGCCCACAAAGCGAAGTCGCGGGAACCAGCTTATTCACAGACGCTCAATCAAAACAAAATCGATAGGCAGAGGGGTCAAAATCCAGAGAGTCAGGCAGGCATAGAACTCTGGATAACCACAATCAGCCCTCAGCCTTCATTCATCGCTAACATCTCTGGCCAACAAGTTCATCTGATTGTCTAACTTCGGTAACACCTAAAAGTAGAACTGTTCTTGGTGAACGACCTTTTTCTGTTGCTGTACCTAAGTTGTGTATCTGTTCCTTCTGCAAAGTTCCTTTCATCATTTCATTTTCAGTCTGAGACTCGTCCACTTAACCAAAAGCTGTCTCTCGGTCTTAGTGAATTGATCCTCTGGATATTGACCTCATTGTGGCTTAGTTTTAGTAGCAGTAGCAGTAGCAGAAGAAGTAGTAGTAGTAGTAGTGGTAGTGGTGGTGGTGGTAGTAGTAGTAGTAGCAGTAGCAGTAACAGCAGCAGTAGCAGTAGCAGTAACAGCAGCAGAAGCGGTAGCGGTAGCAGTAGCAGTAGTAGTAGTAGTAGCAGTAGTAGTATCAGCAGGACAGCAGCAGCGGTAGTAGTAGTAATAGTAGTAATAGGCATAATAATAATGATAATAATAATAATAAATAAATTATTATTATTATTATTCTTATTAGGCTATTTTTATCATCACTATCGTCATCATCATCATCACTTTTATAATAATAACACAAATTATTATAATACTAATTATAATGATAATACTAATAACTATCATCAGTGGCGTAGCCAGACTTAAATTCAAGAGGAGGCAACTTCACAGAATCTAGTCCCCTGTCGGGGGGGAATCGAGGGTTCTGGTATTGGTATCCAGCTTATTTAAAAAGTTGACGACCGGGGGGTGAAAAGTTGACGACCGAGGGGGGTGGTAGTAACGAGTGTTTCCAAGAACAAGCGTTGAAAAATTTTCGAGGGCGGGGCTACTAAAGGCAGTTTTCCAAGGATTTTCGAGGGGGGGGTAGTAACGGGAGTTTTCCAAGGATTTTCGAGGGGGTAGTAACGGGAGTTTTCCAAGGATTGTCGAGGGGGTAGTAACGGGAGTTTTCGAAGACAATATTCACAGTAAATCCTGCCGGAATTATCACTAAATTTACTAAATTTCTCTACTAAATTTACATGTCATTATCTGCCTTTTTTAGACTTTCTTCTTCAAAAACTCCGATGACCTTTTTTTTTTTTTAGTCATTTCACTATATGGAAAAACCAAGAGGAGGCAATTGCCTCCTGCTGCCTTCATGTAGCTACGCCTATGACTATCATCCTCCTCCTCCTTCTCCTCATCACTATTGGGCCCATATTAAATGAGTATAGCCTACCTTCCCGGACGAGCTCTTTGGCGTCCTTGTAGTTCCCTTTCTGCTTTTGACGAAATTCTCGCATGAAAACGATGTAACCGTTCACAGGTCTCTTTATAACTTGGCTCTTGTCATTTTCATATTTCTCTTTCTACAACCACATATGTAAATGATAAGTTTTTATATAGCGACCGTACATGTCCTCGACCCTGCCTACGTGTCGAGTCAGTGTCTACACAACGTGCACCAAAACCTTCCATGAAAGTAATGTAACCGGAATGCGCTACATTAGACGTTTGCCGTCTAGAGCAGTGCATATTTTAACAGATTTGGACTACTGCCACACGACTTTCAATGTTATTGGAAACTAGAGTATTACCTGGGGCAAATCACCAAAACTATTGGGACAAATCCTAAAACTACTGGGGCAAATCATAAAACTACTGGGGCAAATCATAAAACTACTTGGACATTTGTCCCAGTAGTTATACAGTTAAAATATACCCTAGACTCTAGAGCCTCTTTACCTATTAAATTTGCCTTACTTTATTAGCTTAAACAATTAGCCTACTATATCTGCCCGTAGACCTAGTAAGCATACTTTAGCCAATTAGTTTTCTTTGCCAATTAGCTAACCTGACCCAATTAGCCTCCCTGACTTAATTAGATAACCTGATCCAATCAGTTAATCTGACCTAATTAGCTGCTTTGACCTGATTAGTCTACATGAATTAATTATCCTACCTGACCTTGTTTGCCCACGTGACCTAGTTAGATGCTGATACCAGCCAATGAGGTGCAGTGACCTGACCTCCTTATTGTAGCGTTTGCGATCTTCGGCTGCGGCCTTCACGTACGGAGCCTTATCGTTGTCCGACATCTCCTTCCACTGGTTTGACAGAGCTCCCATCCGACTAACCATATCTCCAGCCTGTGCAACCACATTAAGTCGTCGTCATCATCATCGTCATAATCGTAATCGTTGCTGTTGACTTCATCATCAATCAGGGGCGGCGCCAGGGGAGCTAAGCCCCTTAACTGCGGCTCAGCCCCCCCCCCAAAAAGTGGGAAATCACTGCAAATCACAAGGAAGAGGGGACAAAAGGGAAGGTTTTGGAGCTTTATCCCCCCCAACCTGAAATCCTGGCGCCGGCACTGTCATCAATTTGACGGAACTGTAGTCGTCGTCATCATCTTGATCATTATCACAATCATCATAATTAACATCATCATTATAGTCGTCGTCATCATCATCATCATCTTCTTCTGTTTCTTCATCGTCGTGATATTCATTGTAACTGTCATGATTGCTGCATAGTTACTGCACCGCCATCATCATCATAAACGTCGTTGTTGTTATTAACGGCGTCTTCGTTAGAGGCGCTGCTATCAACGGATTGCGTATAGGATAAATGTTTGAATGCAGTATAATATAACTATATAGTCTGGCGCTGTTTACTAGGCCTCCCTCCTGCCTATCTTCGTGAGCTATGCTTCCCTGTGCTTAGTGCAAGGGACCCTCGATCCCTCCGCTCATTGGAACAGGGTCTCCTCCGTGTCCCTTTTGCCCGTACCTCCACTACGCAGAACCGCGCTTTCTCGGTGGTGGGTCCCTCGACCTGGAATGGCCTCCCTCTGGAGCTTCGCCTCTTTCCCGGGACCCTCTCTCCTATGCTCTTTTCTCTAAGGCTGTTCCTTTTAGCCGTGCTGGAGTTGGGATCGTCTCTGAGTAGTTTTCTTGAAGGGGCGCCATATAAATGTTGCTATGAATGAATGAACGAATGAATGAATGAATACATACATACATACAAGTATACATGTACACATGCACACATACACATACATACATACTTACATACATACATACATACATACCCAGATGTGCATGTATACACACGTACTCATGACCTTCTTTTTCTCTCGGGGTTCTCGCACTGGGAGCGCTACTGAATGGCCACTGCTGTGAGCGGCGCTATATAAATTAATAAATACAATACAATACAATACAATTTAATGATCGTCTGCGCATGAATGAACGAATGAATGAATACATACACACGTGATCATGATTATGATCGTCTTAATCATTGAATAGCACTGAATCCATAGACATTATTTTTAATCGCTGTCACCTGTTTCCTTCCCTTTCCACTGCCTGCCGTCGTCTGCTCCTTGACGAAACAGTTGAAGGCTGACATGGCTCTCTTGGGCCGCTCGAGGTCCCTCTTCTGGGCGCACTTGAGGGATCCCTCAGCGGGTAGATGCGGTCCTTTGTCACCGTCGGGGGCTGCTTGGACCTCCTCGTTGGGGTCGTCTTTTGGGGGGTTGTACTCCGACACAGACCCCACATCAGAATCATCGTCTGAATACTCTGCACCTGGAACATCAAAGCCATCTTATTTATACAGCGCCAGAGGGTAAACTTTAAAACTTTAAATGTAAAATGTAAATGTAAACGTTTTTATATAGCAACTTATATGGCCTCGACCCTGTTCATGTTTCAGTGAATTGATCGGGTGAGATCCTTTACCACCGCTGCCCGTTTGCATGGGCAGGGTGTCACTCCTTTTAAGGTCCAACCGTACTAGTCCGAGATTTAATTCTCTGAAATAAGCCACCATTTGTATGCGAACCGACAGCCTCACGCACATGGGCGCATGGGATGTGCGTTCTAAGCTATGTCTACTCTTACAACATGGTTCTAACAAAGGCGCTATATAAAAACTTAAAAAAATTACACTGAATGTGAGTTGGGTATTTAAGGAAATTCGAGAGATTATAGGAAGTAAAGGAAGTGTTGAAAGAAATAAGGGATAAAGAAGTGAAGGGATAAAGAAGTGAAGAAGTGGTTTGAAAATAATTTAAATAAGATGATGTTTTAGACAATTCTGCAAGAGACTAAGGAAACAAGAAAGGTGGCTAAACTATATTTTAGGAAAGTGGTCAATAATGCAATGCAATACAATAAAATGCAAACTTACGGGATGCTGGTTCGCTCTTTTTCTGTGACCTTGTACTTGACCCTGTCTTTTCTCCGCCGGTCGCCATCGGCACATCTGCATCCTCGCTTAAAAAGTTCCCCATCTTACAACAAAGCTACGCTGAATTCGTTGCGTTGCAAAGCCTCGCAATTTACAGTTACGGTGAAACTTTCACAATGTTATTCCTTCAGATTTACAGTTACAGTGTAATTTCTACGAGGCAATTCCTTATGATTTACAGCTACGGTGAAACTTTCACGATGTAATTCCTTAAGATTTGCAGTTGCACTGCAATTTTTCACGATGTAATTACTTAAGATCTGCAGTTATACAATTTTTCGCCGTGTAATTCCTTCCGATTTTATATAGTTACGGTATAATTCTCGTTACATCTGCAATACAAGGAGACGGTATAACAGATGGCCGTCTCTACTCGCGTTGCAAGGCGCAGTCGTTTGAGAATCACACTTCTGTGCAAGACACCCTTCTTTGTAAGACAGCCCTTTCTCCTCAGAGTCCTTTCGATGTTGTCGAAGTAGAACGAAACGCCTCACCGGATACCCGCGGATCTCAGAGGTCGGATGACGTCATATTCATGTTATTGTGACGTCATGAGGTTCAAGTAGGCAATTGTGACGTAATGTAACTGTGACGTCGTGAAACCTTGCTTTGTAGCCAAACCATCGACGTATATTGTGTGGACGCAGGCAGCATAGCTTGAATGGCAATATGCATAGACGCCTGTATAATAGGCCTAATAGCTAGCTATTATTACGACGTCTAAGGTTTCTAATTGTGATAGGATGCGCAATGCTCCATGAAAATAATGTTTGTACACTTCGTTGATATCACTCGAATGCTTTCTCGTACGGCCAAATCAAAATCTAACTATAGTCTTGTCTTTCTGAATCTACAGTTTTTCTTCTGCTAGACCAATATATCGCTGGTCGAGAACCAAGAAGGGAAACACAACAACGGCTAAAGAGGGACAAAAACTCTTCCACTGACATCTTCCGCTAGACTTTACTCGTCGCTTGGATACTGCTGCAGGACGCGAACGTGACTTGGCGTCTATCTTTATAACACAAATTTCGGGCTACCCAAGAGAAACCAGTTCATGACAAGGACAGCCAATCCAGATTTAACATTGCTTATTAACAGCCAGTGGCGGCGCCAGAGGGATAGGGGGGGCTTAGCCCCTTAACTGCGGCTCAGCCACCCCCCAAAAAAAGTGGGAAATCACTGCCAATGTCACGGAGGAGGGCAGAAAGGAAAGGGCTTGGAGCTTTAGCCCCCCCAAACCTGAAATCCTGGCGTCGCCACGGCTAATAGCTCACACCTGAGGGATAATAGAGACCTCGGGTAGACCTAATAAAAAATAATAATATTAATAATTACGAAAATTTCTATAGCGCCGTAAAGGCATCCATGCCGCTACAAGGGCGCCTACATAAAACTGCAAATATTTCCCTCTAAACTGCAAGAAACGTTTATATACACGATTTTTACTTTATTTACGGCAAAGGCAGTTTCAACGTATCACACTGATTAGTGATAAGCTGAACCGAGAGATAGTTTCTTGTAGGCTGTTCTACTGTCCACGTTACATCTTTGGTTCCTCGCGGTGCAAAGTTTTCAGTTTTGCGACTTATTTTGTTGCCCTTTTAAAATCAGTTGTTGGTACAAGTTTTGTCTATGTTGCCATATGGTGACGATCATGGTGTTAGTCTGGAGAGGTTTTCTTCTGGCGTCGTGCTGGTGATGGTGATGATGATGGCATGGGATTATATTTCCAGCTACAGAGAATCGTTGGTATCCATGTCACTCGGTTCGTCCCCTTCAGCGGCTGCTTCTGCTCCTTCTTCCCTTCTACAACAAAATCAGCCGAGATAAAGCAATATAATAAATGAATAAGATAGAAGATAATGATCAGATAAATTATTGATAGATCCATAACCTTAGTAGGCTAGTAGCCTACGATATGTGTTTTAAGTATGATTTCAACGTGATACGTGTAATAATAACAATAACAGTAACAGTAACAGTAACAGTAACAACAGTAGCAACAACAGCAGCAACAACAGCAGCAACAACAGCAGCAGCAACAGCAGCAACAACAGCAACAACAGCAGCAACAACAGCAGCAACAGCAGCAGCAACAGCAACAGCAACAGCAACAGCAGCAACAACAACAGTAACAGTAACAACAGTAACAACAGCAACAACAGCAGCAACAACAGCAGCAGCAACAACAGCAGCAACAACAGCAGCAACAACAGCAGCAACAACAGCAGCAACAACAGCAGCAACAACAGCAACAACAACAACAACAATAACAACAGCAACAATAATAATAATAATAGTCGTCGTCGTTTATTAATTTAGTACAATACGAAAATTTAGAGCATGCTTCAACCAGACAGGTCTTGCACGAGAGCGTGTTTCGCTACAATCCTAATCAGAGTGCAATGTGAATGGATGAGTTTTTCATTTTGATTAAAATTGAGCAACAGATGTGCACTGGTGCACTGATGATAACAAGTTCAACAGGAGTCGAATTTGACTTATGCAGCCTGCAAGGCGCCCATATGTCCTGCTGCTCATTTTGCAGTTGCCCCTAGGGATAGACGATAATGAGCAGTTTCTTCTGCGCATGAAAAGTGGAGGCACGAGTAACCTTCCTAACCCCAATGACGTCTACTGTATATCGTCCCTCTTCCTCTCTCTCATTGTAGGCCCTATACGTATATAATTAAATATATATATCAATAGCATCATTGGCCTCACCTCAATCGGGTGTCATTGCTTCGCGGCCGAACCACCTGCAATCGAATAAATTAATATATTATTTGTGATTGATACAAAATACAGATTTGAGGTAGAAGTTAATGAGCGAAAAGTAAAATAGTTAGACTATTATTAGTCCCTATTTCTAGACTTGTCGTTATGCAACAAGGTCATCCGGTCTTTCTATCTGATCATACCTAACACTGGAGCACGAGGACGTCATACGGTCGTGATGGGAAAACCTGGACATTTTCATTTAGAACTGTTCTTGATGAACGAACTTTTTCGATTGCTGGACCCTAAGTTTTGAAACTCCTGTCCCTGTCCTTGTGCCTGTTCCTCCCTCTCTCTCTGTCTTTCTGTCTCTTTGTCTCTCTTTGTCTGTCTGTCTCTCTCTCTCTGTCTCTCTCTCTCGCATACATACATACATGCATACATACATTGCATACATACAACATACACACACACATGCATACATACATTACATACATACAACATACATACACACATACATACATACATACATAACTCCGCCTCTTCTCGTATTCCGATATTGCCAGTCCAAAGCCTGGAGAAAGGAGTATAGGGAACGCTAATTTTCTTTGTTAAGACACAACGTCATTAAAAAGGAACTTACCATACATACATGCATACATACAAACATACAATGCAATTACGCAATGCAATGTAATGAAATGTGATGCAATGCGATGTGATCATGTGATTCAATGCAGTGTAGCCTACTGTAATGCATCCTGAAGTGTGAAGATTTTGTACCGTAATTTCGTCCAATGCAGTGTAATGCTAGTGTAGAGTAGTACATGCAATTATATGTAGTGTATGGTATTTCAGTCTATGCTAGTGTTGTGTAGTATTGCATAGTTAAGCATGTAGAGTGTAGCGTAGTGTAGTGAAATAAAATGTAATGTAATGAAGTGCAATTTCATGTAGTGAAGCATAGCATTGCAAAGAGTAGTGTAGTGTAATGATATGTAGTTTAGTGTAATGAAGTGTAGTGCAGTTTTTTTTACAGTGAACTGTACTACAATATAGTGTAGAGTTGTGTAGTGCGGTGTAGCACAGAGTAATGTAGTGTAGTAATACGAGTTGTAGTTTGATGTAGTGTTGTGTAGTTAAGTGTAGTGTAATGATATGTAGTTTAGTATAATGAAGCAAAATGTAGTTATTCATGTAGTATAATGTAGTGTCGCATAGTGAGTGTAGTGAAGTGTACCTTATTGCAGTAATAAAGCCGTTCTTTTGCGTATCGGTCGCTATCGCGAAGGCTTTTTTCGTTGAATGGGCGCTTTTGCTCGCTGTTCAACCTTTTCCAGGCCCTTGCACCTGTCATGATTGTGAAATAACAATCTCGTGTACTTTCTAATAGACGCACGGCGAGCCGGGAGATGTGGGGAAGGACGCGAGTCCGCCTACCTGCCACTTCGCTTTCACAAGGGCATGGGCGAAGTTTGGTTTTAGTCCATGGGGGGGGCTAAAGCATACCTTCACCTCCCCTCCGCCACCGCAAAGCGGCATCCCCTTTAAAACGGAGGGGTTTGGGGCGATTTTAGCCCCCAGTCGGGTGTGGGGCGAAGCCCCAGCCGCCAAATGCATTTTTAACATACTTGGTAATAATTTCGTCCGTCTGGTGAGAAGATTTGGAAGGATTTTACTGCTTAAAACATACATAATGGCCTTACATCAAAGACTGCGACTAGTCGTCTACATTAATGCATGAATTGATATAGCTGATTATACCAGGGTGATTGCACTGACTACCGAACTCTATAGTAAAGTGTTAGGATATTCCGTGGTTTAAACTATACCTTATCACTATACCTTAATTACGAACGGTCAAGTCTGCCCCCCAGCCCCTGATAAACTCCGCCCATGCACAAGGGACAACGACCGGGTGCCAACTGGAGTGTACCAGTAGACACAGACAGATGGCACGCTTACACAAAACTAGAACATCGTCTAGAGGAGGGAATGGTAGGTGGAGGGGACGGGAAAGGGAGAAACAGACGCAAGGAGAGGGGAGGATGGTGGATGTGCTTTATGGTCAGTTCAACCGTCTTAGGGCGGGTAAACGTCTAGTTAATGACATAGTAGCAGAGAAATGTCGGTATGTCTCTCGTGAAGTCAACATTCCTGTTACGCGAGTCCGCCAGTGTTAGTTTCATGAAGGAAACAAAATCGCTAACGAAAACTATTAGGCAAGCTCGTTCTCGAAAACGAACACGAGAACTAGAAAGAAATTGTGACCTAAAACTAAATAAAAACGAATAAGAATCAATGTAGATTGAAGTAAAAACCGAGAACGATATTAAAATCTTGAAGGAAAACTACAGAAAATACAAGTATCTATTTTTGTTAGAATTTTCGGCGGTGACGCAGCTGATCGGCACGCATGTGTAGGCCTAAATAACTGTCACCCTACCCCAATCGCCTCTTTATGCCATAAAGAAGCGAGTGGAAGAGGGTGGCTCTTCCGACGTCAACTTTCGTATAAGGTGGAAATTAATTTATTCAGAACTAAAATATAGAACTGAAATGTTTTCAGGAATAAAAACTAAACTAAAACAAAATTATTATCAGAAATAAAGCTGAAACTAAAACCAAACTGAAATGATTCATACTGAACTAAATAGAAACTTAAATAAAAATGATTTTCTGGACTAAAATAACAATGGAGATCGCCATAGGCCGATGAGTAGCAGCCACTTCGGTTGACAGCAGACCGCACGGTAACAATAGACGTACGGCGGGCCTGGAGTAGAGGGAGGGAGGCGAATCCGCGGTACGCGAATGAGTACCAGCCACTACGCTTACACAAGGGATAACGACCGGGGGCCAAGTGGGATGTACAAGTAGACGCTAGTAGACAGAATCTGATGACACGCTTACACAAAACTAAGACATCAGAGGCAGAGATAGGGAGGTTGAGTACGTTATGATGGCCATTTCAACCGTCTTAGGACGGGCAGACGTCTAGTAATAATAATAATTATAATAATAATAATTATAATAATAACAATAGTAATAACAACAACAAAATAATAATTATTAGAATCATCATCATCGTCGTCATCATCATTATTTCATCACTGTAATAATAACACAAATTATTGTTAAACTAATTAAAATTACAATTAAAAATAATTATTATTATTTTCGTCATCATCACCATCCTCGTCATCATTATTGGACCTATATTAATTAAATGAGTATACCTTCCCGGACGAGCTCTTTGGCGTCCTTGTAGTTCCCTTTCTGCTTTTGACGAAATTCTCGCATGAAAACGATGTAACCGTTCACAGGTCTCTTTATTACTTGGCTCTTGTCCTTTTCATATTTCGCTTTCTGCAAGCACATATGTAAATGATAAGGTGTTTTTATATAACCACCGTATTATGGCCTCGACCCTGCCTAGAAGAAGGCATTTGTCGCGTATCGGTCGGTAGATTGAAACGCCTCCAGTGACTGAAGGCCGAGGTTACGGTCACTCCAATGGCCCGCGTCGGTCGTCCTCCACCGAGACGAAAACACAGCAGGCGGCGTACACGGTCCGTATGGCTCAGGCTCGAAAATACATCAAAGGATTGGCCTGATGCAGCCAAATGGCAACAAGGCGACCCACGAACAAAATACCTTCAAACTCACAAAATCCTTCGCAAAATCGACGAATAAGTCCGGCACGCAAACCCAGCACCAGAAAACTCCAACATGTCCGAAGTTACTGAGCAAGTTCTGCATTTAAACGAAATAAATCAATCTAAATGACGGAGAAGTCGATCAGCGACCGTCATGGCCGATGATAATGCGCAGAACTTATATTATGGCATCGACCCTGCTCATTTTTCAATGAATTGATCGGGTGAGACCCTTCACCACCGCTGCCCGTTTGAATGGACGCCACGCCATTTAAGGTCCCCATGTAGGGACCGCGCTAGCCCGAGATTAAATCTCTGAAAATTATATAGGCCATCTTCGGGAAGCGATCCACGATCCGCACGCTCTCTAACACAGTGGAGTAGGGGACGCAGTGTAGCTAACTTAAATGTCATGGCGCCTATTCAAAGAGGCAGCGGTGGTGAATGATCTCACCCGATAAAAGTCTGTGTATCTGTCGCTAACTGCAGAGGTTATTTATTCCATAGATGTTAGCACTTTCTAAATAACGAACACAGAAGGGCTTCAGAGTTTATCTCCAAGTCCTTTGACTCGCTAAGGCTAATGGAATGATAATTTATTCGCATTCGCTACCAAAAACCTTCCATGAAAAAATCAGTCGAAATGACGGAGAAGTCGATCAGCGACCGTCCAGGAATACACATTATATACTACGTTAGACGTTTAACTAAGCAAGTAAGTAAGTAAGTAAGTAAGTAAGTAAGTAAGTAAGTAAGTAAGTAAGTAAGTAAGTAAGTAAGTAAGTAAGTAAGTAGGGCCTATGTAAGTAAGTAAGCAGCCGTCCAGAGCCCGCTACCTCGTGACTCTCACCTTGTGAATGATTAGTTCATCCAATCTATTTAGCTTCCTTTAATCGTATTAGCTGAGCTTACCTATTTGGGCTCTTTACCTAATAATCTTGCCATACTTAATTAGCTTAACTAATTGACTGCCCGTACCCAATAAGCGTAGGCCTACTTTAGCTAATTAGCATACCTTACAAAATTAGTTCTCTTTGATAATTAGCTAACTTAACCCAAATAGCCTCCGTAGGTAGCTAACCTATCTATTATCTTCTCTTATCTAATGAGCTGGTTTGACCTACTTGGCTGACATGACCTAATTATCCTACGTGACCTAGTTAGCTGCCGTTACCGGCCAATGAGGTGCAGTGACCTGACCTCCTTATTGTAGCGTTGGCGATCTTCGGCTGCGGCCTTCACGTAGGGAGCCTTATCGTTGTCCGACATCTCCTTCCACTCTTTTGACAGAGCTCCCATCCGACTAACCATATCTCCAGCCTGTGCAACCACATTAAGTCGTCATCATCATCACCATCGTCATCGTTATCGTCATCGTAATCGTAATCATTGCTGTTGACCTCATCATCACTTTTGAAGACATTGTAGTCGTCATCCTCATCCTCATCATCATCCTCATCCTCATCCTCATCCTCATCCTCATCCTTTATCCTCATCCTCATCCTCATCCTCATCCTCATCCTCATCCTCATCCTCATCCTCATCTCTCATCTCTTATTCTCATCCTCATCCTCATCCTCATCCTCATCCTCATCCTCATCCTCATCCTCATCCTCATCCTCATCCTCATCCTCATCTCTCATCCTCATCCTCATCTCATCCTCATCCTCATCCTCATCCTCATCCTCATCTCATCCTCATCCTCATCCTCATCCTCATCCTCATCCTCATCCTCATCCTCATCCTCATCCTCATCATCATCATCATCATCATCATCATCATCATCATCATCATCATCATCATCATCATCATCATCATCATCATCATCATCATCATCATCATCATCATCATCATCATCATCATCATCATCATCATCATCATCATCATCATCATCATCATCATCATCATCATCATCATCATCATCATCATCATCATCATCATCATCATCATCATCATCATCATCATCATCATCATCATCATCATCATCATCATCATCATCATCATCATAATAATAATAATAATAATAATAATAATAATAATAATAATAATAATAATAATAATAATAATAATAATAATAATAATAATAATAATAATAATAATAATCATCATCATCGTTGTCGTCGTCATGATTTCATCATCAACCATCAACTTCATCACCCTCAACCTCATATTAATTGTAACTGTCGTTATAATTAGTGATTACTGTCTAGTGTCACCACCGCCATCATCATCAACGTCGTTGGTGTTATTAACGGCTTTTTCATCATCATCAAGGGTACCATCGATCATCATTGACACTTTCATACATACATACATACATACATATATATATACATAGTACATACATGCATATATGCATACATGCATACATACATAGGGGCCTACATACATACATACATACATACATACATACATACATACATACATACATACATAAATACATACATACATATATACATACATACATACATACATCATCATAATCATAATAATAATAATAATCATACGTACGTACGTATGTACGTACGTACATACATACATACATACATACATACATACATACATACATACATACATACATACATACATACATACATATATACATACATACATACATACATACATACATACATACATACATACATACATACATACATACATTAGGGTGTTTCTTAGCAGTACAGAAAAATATAAACGTTTTATTTTTTACGGTCTCACCCCCAGATTGGTTCCAATTAGTATAGAAACAACTCCTGCCAAGTTGTAGGAAATTATTTGAATTTTTAGAGGTCGCTCAAGAGATCTTTAGTTTTCATTAATTTCTGCGAAATCTTGAATTTTGTACGCAAATGAGAGATATATTTTAGCAAGCTTCAAGCAAGCAAGAATTAACAATCATTATCTGTAGAGAGTCTAGGAAGCTTGATTACAGGTCTACTGATGAGTGCCTATTGTCTACTTGTCTAAAAATTTCCTGGCAATGACCTGGCAGGAAAGAAGTCTATTTTGCAAGTTGGAAATAGTCGACGGTGTCCCTGGACGACTTGAAGTAAATACTGTTTCTGATTTTCTTTCTTCGTAATAATGTTGCTGTAGGGCCTACTCCTCAATGAGGGCAACGCCTCTTTCAGCAGTGCCACTGACAACCTCAGATGTTCAACAGCCTTGATGGCGTCCTTGTAATCGTCTCGATGACGTCATAAGTCCCGGTCACAATTCAGGAATCCAGCCGGAATTCCAAGCCGGCAGAAGAATTGCATCGTATTTTTTGTCACGAGTCCTCAATTCGCATGTTTTGGCATTACCTTATATATTTTGTCCCGTTTTACAGGCTCTTCAAAACCTTTCTTCTCATTAATTGCCTTTACCACTGCTCGTTGGATTCAACAGGCACTGTCGCATAAAAACGGCAAAGCCAGTGAGTTCTTTACTGAGATACCAAAGGTGATCAGCAAATTTCTTTCTTCTGGCATTGGCAATGGACTTGTTCACTGTTTCGTACGGGTCCAAGAGCTGAAGGAAAAGGAGATCATGATTTGAAGATGCAATTGGATTTGGAGAAGTGAACCAGGCCTTGACACAGATTCGAACAATGAAGATGCACATGCTCCGGAGTCCCTTCTCCTCTTTTAAATTGGCCGTGAAACATCCACATCTTTAAAGAGTACATTGCCTTTAATATCCATCTGGCATGATGTATGGCTCCAGGAGAAAAATCATCTCTGGGCTGATAATAGTGAAGCTGGCTTTCAGAAAATGCCAACAGGCTGTCCTTGTCATCTTTCAGCAGACTTGTTACCTCTTCATGAGCTGCTTCAGGTTCATATCTGGTCTGATCAATGTTGGTCCAGTTAATCTGGAAACGTTTACAGGTGGCAACGTCTGGCCCTGAGGTCAATGCAAACTGTCGTGGAAGGCTGCAAGCTGGAACTAACTCCATTATGTGGTGCCGAAATGCCAGGTGCAAAAGCTTCTTCCCGAGTTTCTGTTCCAGCAGAACACAAGCGACATTTCTATTTCCTGTGTTACTGGAAGTGGTATCAAAACACATGGAAGCAATGCGATCTACAAGGCACCAATTTCCTATCAAACGGGCTACGACTGAGATCTGAGCTTCACCAGTAGCCTACTGAAAGTCAATTTTGGAACACCAAGCAACTGGTTCACTCCAGCTCCTGCAACAATTACTGGCAATCGATCAACAACCTCCTGCCCAGTGAAGTATCTCAGGAGTTTACCATTCCAGTGGATCTCAAGAGAGACATTTCCTTGAAACTGTTCTTTAAGCTGTGAAACAATTTTAGCTCGATAGTGCTGTGCTCTTCTGTGAATTGACGAATGGTTGATATTTAACTCATAGACATCATGATCAAGACTTTGAGCAACTGTTGCTAATACAGACGTAGCCTTTCTGCCGCTCAATTTGGTTCAATTGAGGACTGCAGCCATAAGCTGGCTGTCATAATGTTAACTCGTACCCTCTTTCTACAGCTTGCAGGTGTTGTGAGTCCACCAACAAGCTCCTTGTAAGTTAGTATGGAGGATTGGAAGTAAATATAACAATCATACAGTGCTTCTGAATTGTTTCTCTGATTAATTGATTTTATACGAATTATGACACTCGAATCTCTATTATAATTATTATTGCTATTATTATTAATAATAATTATAACAATAATATTTTATTATTATTGTTGAACAAAATAAAAACAGATAAGTAAAATACAAAAGAAATAAATAGGTAGAAGCAAAAAATCTAAATTTTATTATTGAACGCCTATTTGTATTGCGTAGTTTGTGTTGAAGACCGAAAAAATGCATAGGCCTACCCCAAGAAATTCAACTCTGTTGAGCGACCCCTAAATGTTAACCAAATTGACTAAAATTTTGTAGAAGCTATTAATTTGACCAAAGGAACAAGTTTAGGGGGTGAGACTTTGAGAAATCCAAAGTTGGAAAATAAGAAACACCCTAACATACATACATACATACATACATACATACATACATACATACCTACAGCACTGAATCCGTAGACATTATTTAATCGCTGTCACCTGTTTCTTTGCTGTCATCTGCTCCTTGACGAAACAGTTGAAGGCTGACATGGACCTCTTGGGCCGCTCGAGGTCCTTCTTCTGGGCGCACTTGAGGGATCCCTCAGCGGGTAGATGCGGTCCTCTGTCACCGCTGGGGGTCTCTTGGACCTCGTCGTTGTCGTCGTCCTCGTCATAAGGGTGGTACATCCACACAGACCCCGAATCATTATCATCGTCCGCATACTCTGCACCTGGAACATCAAAGCCAGTGCTGGATTAAGGCATAAGCCAACCAAGCCATGGATTAGGGTCCCACAAGTTTCACAACGGAGGTCCCCAAATCCGGAGAAATTAAATCAAAATTGTTGTGGCAAATTTCTAATTTTGTATAATTTTAAATAATTCAGTGCTTTTACCCTGAAACGTTTTTCAACGTTAGTAAGTTTTAGTTACTACTTAGGGCCTTAGGCCCTACTAGTCACAGACTCACAATCACAGTCTGAAACAGACCTATATTTCATTATAAGAAACCATAGCTTATCATGTACAGGTACGTTTAGAACTTTGTGTTCAAATACCCGTATACTTTGGTGATTAGGCCTAGCTTTGCTTTGAGGTTGGATTTAGGGTCCCGGATGTCTTAATCCGGCCCTGATCAAAGCCATCTTATTTGCATATAGGATGATACAGCGCCCGTGTTTAACCCGAGTCGCTGAAACAAGTTTAAAACGTTAAACGCAAAATGTAAATGTACACATTTTTATTTAGCAACTGTATAATATTATGGATCTCGACCCTGTTCATTTTTCAATGAATCGATCGGGTGAGATCCCTTACCACCGATGCCCGTTTGAATGGGTTGGGTGTCACGCCCTTTAAGGTCCCGGTTGTACGGACCGTGCTAGCCTGCGATGTAGTTCTCTGAAACAAGCCAGCATTTGTATGCGAACCGGCAGACTCAGAGCCGGATTAACCTATAAGCGAAATAAGCCATGGCTTAGGGCCCCACAACGTTTTGACGGCCCCAACTGTCAGGAAATATAAAATCAGATGGTACAAAGGTCCTATTTGACATGGCTTAGGGCCCCACAACGTTTTGAGAGGCCCCAACTGTCAGGAAATAATAAATCAGATGGTACAAAGGTCCTATTTGACAAAGTAATAAACATGGTTTTTCTCCAAATCTGGAAAAAAAATTTGCATGGCTTTCCGGTTAGGGCCCCCGGATGTCTTAACCCGGCCCTTGGCTTAGGGCCCCCGAAAGTCTTAATCCGGCCCTGGGCAGACTCACGCAGAGGGGCGCATGGGATGTGCGTTCTAACCAATGTAGCTAACCAGCCACAGGAAGAGGATCCCTGTCTCATGCAGGTTGACAAATAGGCGACGATGTTGGATAGTATTTGAAATGGAGTGGTGATAGCGTAAAGAGCAGAAGAAGGGTCAGGTTAGAATAAGTGATGCCACACCTCATAGAGGAAGATTGTTACGGAAATCATAGTGCTTAAAAGAATACAATACAATACAACCAGGTACCTAGCCAGACTTAAATTCAAGAGGAGGCAACTTCACAGACCATCGGCAAAATCCTGGTTATTGGGTCATTGGTCAATAGAAGTTCCAGTATATAAAAAAGCAGAGGAGGCAACTGCCTCCTCGTGCCTCCATGTAGCTACGCCTATGAATACAACTGTAATTTCATATTGCCCTCCTTCCAAAGTTCAGAAGTGAACACACGACGAAGTCGCAGATACAGTTATATTGCAGAGCAATTGTGAATGAAGGACTTGCTCACGGTCCTTACACAGTTAGACCGCCCCGGACGAGGATCGAACCCATACTCTCCGCGTTACAGGCCGAGCGCTCTAACCAATCGGCCACCGTGCCCCAAGAATGAGTATTGAGTACGGTGGCTACAGAAGACAGGTAGGTAGGTGATCAAGGGAATAAAGGAGGTGCACGGTTTGTAAAATTCGGAGAGGCACGGTGGCCGACTGGTTGGAGCAGTTGACCACATGTAATAATAATAATAATAATAATAATAATAATAATAATCTTTTCTTTATTAAGCGCCTGACAAACGCACTGCGCTGTACATTTACATGTTATGCAATTTAAATCTTAACCCTCGGGCTACCAAGGGGGGGTGGTTGCCACCCCTAGGTTTTTTTTATCTCAAACTTTTTCCGTATGGAATAAAAATTTGACCTTTTAGGTAGCTGTAGGGGGTTCATTTACACACGTTTTGAGGTAAAATGTGAGATGATATCTCACACCGTTCAAAAGTTATACCCAATATACCCGAGGTACCAGGGGGTGGATACCACCCCCCCCCTAGATTTTCGACTATATCTTATCCGTCATTTAATATTAAGAGACACAAATTATACCATTCTATAGAGGGAAAGTGGGGCTACATTTCTGTGGTCACTGAGTTGACCTGAGACAACCGGAAGTGCTCAAAATAAATAATAATACGCGTAATATGCGTGAAAAATGGCTGAATGGAAGCACTCCCCCTTAGTTTTTTGTCTGTAGCGTATTCATTTGTCTTCCTGGAAGAGAAACAAAGATACCATTCTTTAGAGGGAATGAAGGGCTTCATTTGCATACCTAGATCTTTGTCTTTTGAATACCGAAAGTGATCAAAATAAATAATAATACGCGTAATATGTGTGAAAATGGCTGAATAAAGCATTACAACGTAAACCGATATAATTATGTATGGATGTACATTTATGCTATATAAACATGTGTATCTTTTATACATAGATTAGTTTCAAAACACACATAATCTTATATTTGTTTATTCAAAAAGTACAAAATGTACGCAATAATATAAAATATTGCTAATTAATGGGTTCCGTTGTTAAAAGTGATGTAATTTCGAGGTGCATTCACATAATGTACAACTAAATATACCATTCTGTGCAGAAATGAATGTTGAATCCATTGCTATATTACAAGTTATGATATGTGAAACCAAACACGAAATCCAGGGGGGTGGTAACCACCCCCCTTGGTAGACGATGTCAAAAAAAAGCTTGGTAGCCCTAGGGTTAACTACTAACAGAACAGACAGCCTGCAATACAACGGCGCTAATAGCAGCCTACAAAGCATATCCGCCCTACGGGGCTCTAACTCGGTACCTCTCGCTCTCTACGCCAGATGTTATCCAATGCGCTATCGGGCCCCCCGTAACGCGGATAGTACGGGTTCGATCTTCGTCCGGGGCGGTTACTGTGTAGGAACCGTGAGCAAGTCCTTAACTCACAATTGCTCTGCAATATAATTGCATCTGGGCCGCCGAGGCATGTGCACTTCTGAGCTTTAGGCCACCTTTGGAAGAAGAATGGCGATATAAAAATGCAGTTGTATTGTATTGTATTGAGGTGGTAAAGAAGAGTATTACCCAATCATGGCTATCTAACATGGCTTATGTGATGTCCCCGAAAGGCGCTATATAAAAACTTTAAAAAATTACATTACACGTGAGCTGGGTATTTAAGTAAATTCGAGGGATGGTAATAATAATATTCGTTTATTGACGAAACACTGGGTTGGCACACCGCAACCCATTACAGAGACAGTATTACCAGTTACAAATTAGCAAATTGATCAATTTAAATCACTGTTCAAGCACGGGGCAACATAGTAATGTAATATCCAAGAAAACTGGCAAATACTCGACGTAAACAATCTTACGTGTGGCAGCCATCCAGCGGCGCCCATCCCAAAAAAAAAAAGAAGCAAGGAAGTGTTGAAAAGAAAGGAACTGTTGAAAAACAATGAGGGATGTGGATAAAGAAGTGGTTTGAAAATAGAAGATGTTTTAGAGAATTCTACAAGAGACTAAGGAAACGAGAGAGATGGTTAAACTATATCTGAGGAAGGTGGTCAATAATGCAATACAATACAATGCAATACCTACTGGATAACGGTTGTCTCCTTTCCTGTGATCCTGTACTTGACGCTGCCTTTGCTCCGCCTCTCACCATCGGCACATCTGCATCCTCGCTTAAAAAGTTCCCCATCTTCCAACCAAATTCGATGATACTTTCCTTCAGATTAATAGTTACAGTGTAATTGCTATGATGCAATTCCTTAAGATTTACTGTTACGGTGTAACGTTTGCCATGTAATTCCATAAAGCTACAGTTTCAGCGCAATTTTCACGATGTAATTAGATCTGCAGTTATACAATGTTCCACGATGTAATTCCTTCCGATTTTATATAGTTACGGTATAATTCTCGTTACATCTGCAATACAAGGAGACGGTATAACAGATGGCCGTATCTACTCGCGTTGCAAGGCCCAGTCGTTTGAGTGTCACCCTTCTGTGCAAGATAACCTTCCCAGTGAGATACCCTTCTTTGTAAGACAGCCCTTTCTCCTCAGAGTCCTTTCGATAGAGTCTATCGTGGATCGCAGGATGACGTTAGATTAATGTTCATGTAATTGTGACGTATTGCAACTGTGACGTCGTGGAATCTTGCTTGGAATATCTTCAATTTTTATTTATTTCTACTTATATTTTTTCTATTCCACCTGGAATGGTCTCCCTTTGGATCTACGTCCATAAACACTTGTAAACTCTTCTCTTTAGCCGAGGTTGGTCGGGAGTAGCTTGGAGAGCTGCTATATAAATTCTCTGAATGAATATCATTAATCGCGCAAACTGGTTTAAAATTATGGCATGGTTTAAAATCTCATGACAAAAACTCCTAAAATTTTAGTATTAATCGTGGTTTCATTAACGGATCTTCTAGCGTTGAATCTAGAACTCTTCTATTTGGTATTTTAATAATCATAGTAGTAATTCATTCGTAAAATTACTATTTTGTTTTAGTAGGCTATTGATGTATTTGGGGTCGTCCATTAATTAGCCTATGTCAACAAAATAGGAGGGGAGGGGGTTTGGAAAAGTTTGACAGTTGTTGACAAGGGGGAGGGGTTCGGTACAATTTGACGTCAACAAATTTTTTTCCAATGAATTAACACAAACCCTTCAAAATGGTAGCGAAAACATTAAGTAGCCTAATGCTAAAAATGTATAAAGTGCTTAATGTTTAATACTACTAAAAAGCTGGTAATAAACTAAACTCATATATTTTGAAATTCGAGATTGCGTTTTTTAGTGCAAAAAATTTAAAAAAATGATTCTACATGTATTGAGCCATTATGTTTCTTTTTTTGTAGGGGGTTCTGGGATGTTGACATAATTTTTAGGGGTCCGTCAATGTTTGACAGTTGTTGACAAGGGGAGGGGTAAAAATGCCTAAAAATTTGTTGACATAATTAATGGACGACCCCTTTTATAATTTACGTGTGCATTTAATTCTGTTAGCGAGAAATTCAAACACGATAACGACCAGTGTTTAGCCTATAAGATGCCTCTACACCAAAGTGCGATTGGCATTTGGTTAATAAAAGAATAGGCTATACTTATTTACTTAAGACTGGTTTATTTTGTTGTAAGTGCAGAGGCGAAAACCTGTACATAACTTTGGGGGAGGGGACAGATTTCTTCGGGGCCGGATTTTACATTGTTTTTTGGGTGGGGGATAGATAGGCACCAGTCAAAACTTTAGGGGGCAGTCCCCTCTGCAGTGGTTTAAGTGGTTTTGGTAAGCGGAGTTTTCTAGGAACGCATGCGTTATTAGGGTCCCACTGCATGGTGAGCAGTGGGAACGCAAGCAAAAATTTCGAGAGCAGTGGGAACGCCGTTCCCACAGTTCCCACACCACTTTAAACCTGCCCCTCTGTGTCCCCCCCCCCCCATAATTTACGCCACTGTGAAAAGAGCGAGAGCCCAGTGGTTGCTGCATTGGACAGTCTGCCCAGGCGTCGATCATAGCGGTCCAACCCCCACCAGGACAAATTAAACTCTGTCTCTGACCGTACAATAGGCTAGCTTCCAGTGACCGATGGGGAGATCAGACCGCGAGCTAATTATTATAAGCATAGGTTATGCTGAAACCAAGCAATTGAAGTCGACAGCATTTCATATCAATGGGAGCCTCTCGGGTTAACCTGAGTGACTGCTGCTTTACAGGCCCCTCCCAGAATTTTGCAGATTGTTTTGCACCACAATAACGCAATATAAATAAACAAATAATAATTAAGCTATAATACATGAAAATTTATATAGCGCCTAATTCATATGCAAGGGAAACTCTATATAAATCAGACTTAGTCGTGTCTTAGAAGTCGAAACACGGGAACCGATTAGCCTAGTTCCAACGATTGCCTTTTAACTCGGACTTTATGAGTTCAAAGTCTTGCTACAGACAGTTACTGGACCTTTAACAACTAGGCATGGGCGTAGCCAGAAAAATTTCGGATGGGGTTTAAGATTGGAGGGGGGGGGTTATTGAAAATCGTCGCAAAAGTCCAGGTTTTTTGTATTTTGCATGTAAAAGCATATAATTTTTTTCCGAAACTTATTTCGGGGGGTTTGAACCCGTAAAACCACCCCGTAAATACGCCCATGCAACTAGCCCTACTTCACGCATAATTAACTGCTGATCAGCGCCATCGATCGATGCTTTCCATTTGAATAGTGGCGCTTAATAAATAAACAACAATACAACGACGCAGCAAGAGTGAATCAAACAGTTTTTAAATACGAGGAAGGCAGACGTACCTGGGACCAGGGTGAGAATTGCCGGGGGTTGGGGGGGGTTCAACCCCTAGTCTTTTTTAGGATCCCATAGTAAAGTAGGCCTATACATTTCACACCCAAACTGCACATAAATCAACGTCTAACCCCCCAGTTATTTTTACAATTCCCATACACGCTCTGGGAAGGTAGGCTACAGGTCGACAGTCGGAAGATTCTGTATTAATCCGACATGAAATCGTTTCATGAATCCAACTTCTACTTACACTGCGATATCTTTTCATCATTCCAACTTCCACTTAAGCAGGGATTATTTTCATCAACCTACCTTCTATTAAGCAAGAATTCTGTTGATTAATCCAACTTCTACTGAAGCAAGAATTATTTTCATCCACCAAGCGACGACGGCTTTCGGACTATCGAACATTCGGACTTCTTTCTAAACGTAACCCATGAGACAGCCAATATGGGCCATTCATTTAGGGCCTACTACGTACGCATGGAGGGGGTTACCCAAATGTAAATGCTTGCACGGGTCTACTGATAATGTCGTACGCATACGAAATATGGGAGGGGTGAAACCTCCATAGTAATTTGTCTATTACTGGCCTTGTTCAAATGAGCCACTGAACAGCTATGAGGCAATTACTACCGGGAGAAGAAGCAGGACAGTGGGAGAGGTGTAACTTGTATACCACGTTACCTCTGACTGCTATTAACTATCACGCAGCTCAGCAGCGAGTCCAACAGTCAGCGTAACCGTATGCACACAGGTAGGGAGTGTAAAATAGTACACGTGCGTACAGGAAGAGAGGGGCCAATTTTTGAGGATTGCTGCGTACATAGCTAAATGGATGGCCCGTAATTTAAACGTCTCAATCAGACGGCGACGTTCACGAGCCCCAGGTCGTTGGCTGAGTCGTAATCTTGGCCACCTCTGACCCAGGAAATGCAACCACCAGGAAAGAATACAGAACTAATTAAGAAAGTTACTCTGGTCAATCAGTTTTACTTAAAGAATTCTCAACAAGATCGAAAGCATACAGACGAACTCGATACACAAAAGGTCAAGGTAAGATATTATAGGGGTAACCATCCAAAATCGAATAAAACAATGTAGTTCCTGCGAACTTGATTTGATATAGCGCCATAGCTTGCGCGGCCTTTGACATTTACATTTCAGCTACCACTACACTGACCGTACACTGTCGGTGCGAAAGACAAGACGGCGAGGGAGAGTACTGGCCGCCCGCCGTCATATGCCGAGGCTAAGCAAATGAAGTTGCTAACACTTCATACCCATGGGTGCCTGATAGGCTAGCTCAAGGAACTGCTACAAACATTTGCATTGACTAAGCATATCTTTCAGGCTGTTTCCGCAGTGATCTTGGAGTGAAAGTTTCTTCTGGTTGCAGCGAAAACATGACAACAGCAGCAATTAAGCAACGCGACAACCGCTTCTAAGCGGTTGCATCGTTCGACAACAGGTTGTCAATTTTAGACAACACAGCGAGATTTCAAACCGCAGCTACCAAAAGAAGTCTGTCTTAAACACAATGCCATTGTAAATTTCCTGCTAAGAAGTAGGTAAGTATGTCAAAGGATGTGTGGTCTGTTCATCATTTCATCGTCTTTGCTTGGCACGAACTGCATAACTTATGAATTTCCATTTTTTGTTTTGTTGGAAAATCTAATTGTAAAGCTTCACATGGAAAATAAGTTCAAACAGCTTTTTGTTAAGAAAAGCAACGAGCTTATACGAGACTTGGTGTTGGAGTCTGGTGACTCGCTTCTTTTTCTAACGGTTAGAACTCCTCTTTTTCTAACGGTTAGAACTCCTCATCTCTTGCTGAAATATCTCACTTTTACTGTTTAGAACTCATAACCCACCTATCTCTTACTGTAAAATCTCACATTTCTATCTTGGTCCGTTTTAGTTCCGCTCCATCATTTTTAGAACTCATAACTCTTGCTAAAATCTCACATTCCTATCTTGGACAGTTTTCACTCTGCTCGACCACATTTAGAACTCATAAACTCCATTTCTTGCAGAAAAATCTTTCATTTCTATCTTGGACAGTTTTATTCCGACCGCCTTCTGAAACCTTTCCTCCTGAAGGGCCCCAGTCGAATTGTACCATTATTCACTCCAGAGCTAAGAATTTATGCAAGAAACCCAATCCCACAGCTCAAACAGCTCTGAACAAATGTTTCATTCAATCGAGTTCTCATAAACTTGTCTCATCCTCTTACTTAATTCTGCTGCGCAGACAGACATACATACATATAAACAGAGAGACAGATATACAGCGAGACAGAGAGATATACAGATGCCGACAGACAGACAGATAGACAGAAAGATTATGTCTGCATGTGTCTGACAGAAACATACAGGAAACACAGAGAAACCATTAGAAGCCACTTATAGTGCTCTAGACAGATATACAGATACAGCACATAGACAGAAAGACAAAGACAGAAAGACAAAGACATTCATAGATAGACATACATACAGAAAGATAGACACAAAGACCGACCGACCGAAAGACAGACAGACAGACACATACAGGCACACAGACATAGACAGGAAGTAAGAGACAAACACAGAAAGGTGGTCATCCTGAATTTCAGACAAAGGACGAACATTCTAGAAGCATGCTTTCGACTGCTTTGTCTAATCAAGAATCAATGCCTACAAAATACATGTATGCAAAAAATACCTCGTAAAACACTCATATATTTTACCCAAGTTGTTCTGATTACTTGGGATTTTAAAAAAATACCTGGAGATTAAAGAACAACAGATGGACATAATTTACCATTATTATTGTTATTACTATTATTATTAATTTATTTCCAAGGTTTTAAATGTTATCAATCATTGTAACAGACCAGTGAAAACAGACAGAAAAATGCTCAACTGTAGAGTATTATTATTATTACTAATGAAACTATTACTATCATAACTACACTTAACATGTGAAGTTTTAACATCGTTAACATGGATTTAAAGTCTAAAGGTGAAAATCGACTTCAGTTTTTAAATCTATGTTTTACATCACTGTTTCAAAAACAAAGTCGTCTCTGAAATCAAGTATACATCAACAAATCCACTGTGCAAGACTTTCCCAAAATCTAAACTGTATCGGGTAACAACTAACAGTTAAGAGATAATGGCTAACGAATAAATGCCTTCTAAATGTATCCTACCTAAACAAAGTCCTTTTCAGAGGTACTTAGAAGTTCCAGATAACCAGATACATACCAGTACACACAGTACCAGATACGTACCACTACACACAGTACCAGATACGTACCAGTACACACAGTACCAGATATGTACCAGTATACACAGTACCAGATATGTACCAGTATACACAGTACCAGATACGTACCAGTAACGGCCAATAAAGGATTACACACAACCAACAGATTTTTGTATCATCAGATGTGTATCGATCATAGAAATGATCACCCCGGATCATTTAGATCATAATTTATGTAGCGTCAATATCTGCCATCAAAGCAGCAATCAGTGGCACTGCACAACCTAACCTCAAGGTCCCTTGACAGAGAATGTCTTGATGGGGGCTGAAACACTGACACTGTGTTACAGAGCAAGAGCTCAACCACTGTGTCACATCTTCACAAGAAAATACATCGTTCAGCATAAAATATTAACGGATAGACGGTTTAAACGTACACTAGACACTCGGTTATGTAAACGTATCTTGACATCAAAAACAGCGTCATAATTGGGCCGTATTATATTAAGGTCGTTCTAAAACTGGGCCAAGTTTATATCAGAAGTCAAGTTCCGATTGTACCAACTCTTGTGGACCAAGGAAGACCATCATAGCTGGTCCTCATAGTGCACAAAAATGCTAGCTGGCTAATTCATGAGACCATTACGCATGTCGTGGACCAAAATTTTATGAAGACCATTACACAAACCAAGAAGTAGAGGCACGTATTGTACACAAACCCAATAAAGGTCTACGGATTAAAATTCAAAACACTGATCATAGATCGAGAGATGTTCGAGAAATTCCACAGACTCTTGAGAACCGATCGTCATTGCTACAAAAATAGATCTTCAAGGACCAATGCCAACCAATAAAGATGCGATCCAGTGCAGATCGAACCGATGAGATCGAAACAAGGTCTACAGCATCACAACGCTAACATCTAAGGTAAAAAATGGTAATGGCTTAAAATGGCCGGTAAAACAAAATTCAAACCGCTCAACGGATTCTGGCAATTCAGAAATAAACACACGTTCAGAAACATGGCCATTGCATGCCAACAAAGCTGTGACTTTCTCCCAATTCAACAAATGGCTTCACTTATAGAAGCACTGACTTTTGACAACTTTAGTCCACCAATCTGTTCTCTCACTCCATAAATAACCTTATCCATCTCACTTATGGAAATTTCATGGAGACATTTCTAACACACAGAACACCAGTAATGACTCAGTTCACTGAAAGGTATTCCAAACTATCCGTAACATTTCTAGCAAACTTCGATATGAAAGCAAAAACCTATGCAATCCAAAACAGATTTGTCGTACTGCCCACATCTTTGCACAAAATTTAAACGTCACTGTTGCAAAAGTGAAATTTGGCAGATTTTCACTGGCAGAAAGAATTTAGCGTGAAATTGTTACACAAGTTTTACCTGACTTGCAAAATACCGTTTCCCAATACCTATGCTCTGCAACAGACACATTGGATCTCAATAACACGCCAATATCTTGGGACTTTAATACGCTGTATTCTGCACCACAGAAAAATTTCTCCCAACATTGTAAAACCTAATACCTCACATTTCCACTGGATACTCCAGCAATACTCCAAAGTTGTCTTGTAGTCCAACTTACATAGCCAAACACTAAATCCATCATAACAGTAAAGGTATACACTAATACAGGTAAGTGACGATAAAGGTAGATAATAAAAACAGGTACGAGACAGGTCAACGACAAGTAAAATTAAGTCAACTGGCACATCGTATCCAGAAAAGAAACAAGTTCTAAGTCAGCAATTGACAATCGATACTTCTCTGCAGTTCCTCATGCGTATATACACACACACTGAAACAGTTGAGGTTCCATGACTAAATAATATTTCCTCACACAACTCCGGTCTAGACTGTCTCCCTGCCAAGACAACCTCTGATCCAATGACACAATCACTGCTTGAACATCATCACCAAAAACAACACAGAATGAGGGTAAACGTTTCAAAGACAACATACCGGACAGCAGGATAACAAACCATCTGCAGAATGCCGTGAATTTCTCAAACTTGCAGATTATATGAGGGAATCTCTCGACAAAAAAGGTCAAAATCCGCATTTACACCACACTTGAAAAATGGATACCGGTGCAAACTTCTGATGGTAACGAATAACACCATAAAAGATGGAAAGCGAGGTTAGTGCTCAAATTGTGACGGGTAAAACAGATTTCGTGTAAATTTACAAGAGCCGTGGAATAATTTACAGGAAGTAGAGGTTTCTAATTACTATAATATACGACAGGAGGTGCATCACCTTCTCCGCAAAACGTTCATACACTTCGTTGATATCACTCGAATGCTTTCGTACGGCCGAATCAAAATCTAACTATAGTCTTGTCTTTCTGAAACTACAGTTTTTCTTCCGCTAGACCAATATATCGCTCGTCGAGAACCAAGAAGGGAAACACAACAACGGCTAGAGAGGGACAAAAACTCTTCCACTGACATCTTCCGCTAGACTTTACTCGTCGCTTGGTTACTGGAGTAGGGCGGTGGGTCTATGACTATGTGGGGCTTCTTGATGAGGGACTCGTTCGCCTCGGCCGAATCATCCTCGTCTTCATCAGCGATCTGGAATCGGACCTCCTCCGGTTTCGCTCCGGGCGACGTCTCCTCTTGTTCCTCCTCGATAGTGTCCTTCACCTTTCTGTACAATGAAATACAATCCAAAATGTTACAGTGAAAATATGACTACAGTACATATGTGGGCATTCATTAACAACCTCTCAAAATACTATATTCAACATGTTATTATACTGTGTATGTACATTGTACCTATGTGACCGGTTAGGTATCGTTTTTAAAGAAAATATGACTACAAAAACATGCGAGGGCATTCTTTAACAACCTCTCAAAATAATATATTGAACATATTATTACATTACAGTTGTATGTACCATTGTACCTATGCGACCATTTAGCTATCATCTTTAAAGAAAATATGAGGGGGGCCCGATAGCGCATTGGATAACACACTGGCATAGAGAGCGAGAGGTACCGAGATCGATTCCGTAGGGTGGACATGCTTTGTAGGCTGCAATTAGCGCCGTGTATTGCAGGCTGTCTGTTCTGTTTGTAGTTAAGATTTATGTCTTCTGTCATTTGTGTTCTTGTGAATTGTTTCAATTGCATAACTGTACACTGTAACTGGTTGCGTTTGTCAACCTGATTGTTTCAATACAGAATATTATTATTATTAGTATTATAATATGACTACACTACATGTGTGGGCATTCCTCCTTAACAACATCTAAAAATAATATATTGAACATATTATTACACTATGTCTGTATCTATGCGACCAGTTAGGTATCATTTTTTAAAGAAAATATGACTACAGTACAGTGTTGCCAGGTACTTTTCAGTACATTAGTGGACATTCCTTAATAACCTCTTGAAATACTATCATCATCATCAGCTCTTGATGCCAGCCATTTGGCGGCGATGGGTACGAATAAATTATCTCCATTGTTCTCCGTCATTTGTCAAGTCCATTGCTCCCCATAGTTAGTCCATATGATGTTATGTCCTCATTAACATTATCTATCCATCGTAGTCTTGGTCTGCCTTTGTTTCTCTTTCCTTCTAATCTTGCATGTAGTGCATTGTGTGGGATTCGGTCAACTGGCATTCTCTCTATAAGTTAAACACTATATTGAACATATTATTGCACTGTGTATGTACCTATGCGACCATTTAAATATTGTGTTTTAAGTGCTAATCTCAAATGCATGAGAGTAGTACTTAATATGCATGCAGATAGCACTTAATATGCAAACAGATAATAATAATAATATGTAAACAGATAATAATAATAATAATAATAATAATAATAATAATCTTTTCTTTAATTAAGCGCCTGACAAACGCACTGCGCTGTACATTTACATGTTATGCTATTGAAACAATCATAACTACTAACAGAACAGACAGCCTGCAATACACGGCGCTAATAGCAGCCTACAAAGCATGTCCGCCCTATGGGACTCAAACTCGGAACCTCTCGCTCTCTACGCCAGTGTGTTATCCAATGCGCTATCGGGTCCCCCCTCCCATAGCACTTAATATACACGTAAATAGCAGTAGACATGAATACTGACGCCGAGATGAATGTTAACTAGGGGCAAAGGCGGATGGAATGGCTCACCTTTGCCTTGGTTGCTGGAGTTGGGGTTCGGAGTTGAGTTGGTGCCAGATGCCTGTCTTGGACATCTCCTCGGAGATGTTCATCTGATGCGACACCGGATCATACGTGATGCGGTTGACAGGGATCTGGAGAGACTTACCCTCCTTCAGAGGGATGTTCACCACTCCACCAGCCATCTCGATCACTTGCTGCCAGTCAAAAGCAAATCCACAATCAAGACCTCCCTACACTGACACTTTCTAATCTAATCCATTCTATTCTAATCTGTTCTAATCTAGTCTGTTCTAAGCTAATATGTTCTAATCAAATCAAATCAATCAAATCAAATTTATTAGAATCGATTCCATGAACAGTGAACACAATGTACACGTGTGAATACAGTCCTTTACAGTTTACATTTCGTAAGCGCCATTAATAAGAAACAGAAATTGAAGAGGTTATAGTCTAGCAGGTTAAGTAATAAAAATTGATTCGTGGGGAGAAGAAGCCCAAGGGGCTTATCTAGTCTTCCCCACTAATCTAATCCATTCTAATTTAATCCATTTCCAATCTAATCCATTCTAATCTTATTCATTCTAATCTAACGACTTCCACAGTGCTGTTACCCACTTCCAGACTAATGTCACCAACTAAGCACAAAAGAATTTATGTAGCTCTGTCATCGAAGCATAAACAAATCTGCCCATCCTATCAGAATGTTCAGTTAGCTGGAGGCCATGAAATTACCCAAAAGAGGAAAATTTTTACACAGGGATTTATAGTATCATAATATTATGTAATGTAAAGTAACTGAACATTTATATAGTGCCCCTTCAGAGATATCTGCACAGAGGTGCTCTCTGTGCTAGCCTATATAATGTTAAATGTCATTACAAAAGAAAATATTACATCAGTTAGCAAATGCACAGTACGTTGAAAGAGTCACCAGTAGCGGGCCCATGCACACACATGGAACCAGCCAGTGAAAATGGCATGGATGTTACTATTCCAAGCACAAATAATAACATTCCTACCCCTAACTATACATAACTTTTCGCCGTTAAGCAAAATTTTTGACTTCTTGAAAATAAACAATACCAGAACATACAAGACCAGTTTCAGTAGTTACCTCTTCCGGATTGTCTTCGTCGATAAGCTTCTTTCGTTTCTCCTCCTTCTCTCTTTTATGCGACTCGGGCATGATGTCATCAAGCCACTTCAGCTCATGACGAGTGAAGACCCAATCGAGTGCTTTACGGATGAAACACATCGCAAGAACCTGAAACAGTACCACCAGTCATCATCATCAAGTGCATATTCTGTTGAAATTATATAGAGGTGTCCCTACTTAATGTAATGTAAAGTAATTAGTAATTTATATAGCGCTGCTCACAGCCGAGGCCATTCAGTAGCGCTCCCAGTGCGAGAACCCCGAGAGAAGAAATAGGTTTTAAGGAGAGAGAGAGAATAAGACAATGATCCAGAGAGGAAAGTCTCACGCAAAGTGAAGGGAAGGGCATTCCACAAAGAGGGCCAAATGATGGCAAAGGATCGAGTTTGAGCAATCGTGGTCATATCACGATTGCTCAAACAAGTCAGACCGGTCCAGAGATCGGAGAGGCCGATGAAAAGATGCAGAAAGAGGAGGACGAATGACGTCCCTGAGGTATTTTGGAGCAAGTCCCAGTTTGGATTTGAGGACCAAAGCAAGGACTTTAAACTGAATGCGGTCACAGAGAGGAAGCCAATGCAGTTGGTTGACCATGAAAGATGATATATGAGGGATATATTTGCTACTTAGCAGGATCTTTGATCCCTTCAGGGCTTTCCCTTGTGGCATTCAACAATCCATACTTAAAAGTGCAATCTGATTTGTAATAATATTATTGTTTATTGTTGTTTGGCTACAAATAAACGATTGATTATTTCCAGTGCATTTAGTTACATTGGGGTGTGCAATAGTGTAGTGGTTAGGGTGCTGGACTGTCAATCGAGAGGTCGGGATTCAAATTCCCACCATTTGTTTAAAGATTTCAGCCTCATCTGCACCCCACTTAGCTATAATGAGTACACTGACTATGATTCATCTTAAATTCTTAACTAATTATGGCTCTCATGAATGATATCACTTACCTTATCAATTATTTAACTTTTCGTACCAATCATACTGTACATGATTTGTTACCATGCTACTTACCTTACTAGCTAGTAAATTGTCAAGTAAAGTAAATAGAAAGGCAAGGTAAATACTATTTACCTAACCTTGCTATTTACTTTACCTGACTAAGATAAACAGCAAGTTAAGGCAAATAGTATTTACCTCACCTTCTTATTTACCTTACTTACTATTCATCCTGCTTTACTATTTACCTCAACTCACTATTCACCTTGCCCTATTATTTACTTCATATTCATCTTGCCATATTACTTACCTCACCTCACTATTCATCTTGCCATATTATTTCCCTTTCTCCCATATCATCTTGCCATGCTATTTGCCTTGCATCGCTATTCATCTTGCCATGCTATTTGCCTTGCATCGCTATTCATCTTGCCTGAATATTTCCCTTATATAACTATTCACCCTACCTTACTATAAGCACCTCATACAGAAACCGAGACTCAAGCACTCACCATAAGTGGAAAGACGATCGAGATCTGCTCGATCTGCTTGATCACCCAAAGTCCGGCAAAACAGAGGATCTGGATTGCAGTAAAGAGATGGACACGGCGCAGAGGAACGTTGCGTAGGAACATGTAGTCCGGCTGGTACTTGGTTGGCATGAACATGATCATGACACGCTGGACAAACTACAACGATCATACAATGATCATCTTTACATGCTACAGGATCAAAACTACTGATCATCTTTATATGTTGGACAAGCTACAATATCAAAACTACTGATCATCTTTATATGTTGGACAAGCTACAATATCAAAACTACTGATCATCTTCATATGTTGGACAAGCTACAATACCAAAACTACTGATCATCTTAATATGTTGGACAAGCTACAATATCAAAACTACTGATCATCTTTATATGTTGGACAAGCTACAATACCAAAACTACTGATCATCTTCATATGTTGGACAAGCTACAATACCAAAACTACTGATCATTTTTAAATGTTGTCGAAGCTACAATATCAAAACTATTGATCGTGATGTACTGGACAAACTACTAATTGGAGACTGATTGTGGCATGCTGGACAAGCCATAATAAGTATATTCTTTTATTACGCAAAACAGGCTGGCACACCGCAACCTGGGACACTAAGACAGTGTACAATACTACTGTGAGCTATGGAGGTAGTAATCAATGTTGGTTAATCATTAGCGCTGGGGACATAATTATTACAGCAGTTTTATATAGCGCCCCTTCAAGACAATCTACTCAGGAGCGCTCAAAACAACCAATTAACATGTACAATGTAGCAAATAACGATCAAAACGTCTGTTAATGATTATGATATTCTGGACAAGCTACAATGATTGAAAAGACTGATCACCATCACGACATGCTGGGCAAGTGATAATGATCGAAAAGTTGATAATCATCATGACATGCTGGAAAACGGAAATGTCGTTAATTAATATGCAAGACCTTATCTCCAAAGCAATAGACACTAATAAATATTCTGTTGGTATATTCCTTGATCTAGCGAAGGCTTTTGACACGGTGGACCACAATATCTTATTAAGTAAACTTGAAAATTATGGGATTAGGGGTACGCCACATCTATGGTTTAATAGTTACTTGGAGAATAGGTTTCAGCAGGTCCTTTGTAATGGTGCTCTATCCTCTCGAAAACCTATAAAATTTGGTGTCCCTCAGGGTTCGAATCTTGGGCCACTGCTGTTTCTACTGTACATAAATGATCTTCCCAATGCTTCGGCTGTGCTTAGACTTATCTTGTTTGCTGATGACACGAATGCCTTCTGTTCCCATGATTCTTTGCCTAGGCTCATTGAAATAGTAAATTGTGAGTTGGATACTTTAGCAGAGTGGTTTAAGACTAATAGACTCTCCCTTAATGTTAAAAAAACATGCTTTATTATATTCCACTCTACAAAAAACGAGTCCCAGATCTTCGACCAGACTTGTTAATTGATGGAATTGTCATTTCTCAAACACAGTCTACTAAATTTCTTGGAGTCTGCATTGATGAATGTTTGACCTGGACTGAACACATCAATATTATTGCAGGCAAGATTGCCAGAAATATTGGCATATTAGCGAGAATATCTCACTTAATCCCGGCTCACATTCGCAAGAACTTGTATTACACCTTGATTAATCCCTATTTTGATTATGGTAATATTGTCTGGGCCTCTAATTATTCTGCTAGGTTAAAATGTCTTGTGCTTCTACAGAAAAGAGCAATCAGAGTCATTGCTAGGGATCCCTATTATGCCCATACAGCAGGCAGATACCAAGAATATAACATAATGAACTTTGAGAACATGAACAGATACCTGGTTGGTAAATTTATGTATAAATTTGTCAATAACCTGTTACCTGAATCATTTTTGAACTATTTTATTAAAGTAGTAGACATACATGGTCACTATACAAGAGCATCTGGTGGTTTATGTGTGTCATATGCACGAACAAATTATCGCAGATTTTCTATCTGCTGTAACGGTCCGAAAATTTGGAATGCTGTACCAAGAAAAATACAGAATGCACTTACGTTTATCCAGTTTAAGAACTTGTGGAGGAATTACTTAAAACAAGGTTGAAAGAATGATGATTTTTGTTTGGAATTGTTTCATTTTGTGAGCTTACATATTAATCTTTAGAAAAGTGAATGTTATCAACTAGTTAACTACTGACTATTCAGCCATCGTCGATTCTAGTAAATGGGGTGTCCCTAGTTAAGCGGGGCTTCTGCCCCTTTTGGGTCTCCCCTATTCCTTAGCCAGTGCACTGAAATGTACTATGTGTTATTGGAACTGTTATATGCATTGTTGCTTTGAAAATAAAAGTTTTGTCAGTTGTCAGTTAAAAAGTAGCATGGCAGAGAGGATAGTGAAGAGAACACGAGATGTGCTCAACAAACTACAGTGATCGAAGTCTGATAACGATCATGACTTGATCGAAGTCTTGTGTATTATTTATAATAATGGCAAGTACATAAATATTCAGATTAGATTAGATTAAAGACTTGCCTGAATTCCCTTCAGTGATGAGACACCCATGAACAAGAAGACTCCATACAGGACTGGCATTGGTATATACTAGAAAATAACACACATTAATAATTAAGAAGAATTTTCAATGCATCCATCTATTTGAACTAAACATTAGAAGCAGGATGAATGCACAGATTAATACTGATCTAAATTCTACAGTATAGCATTCACGGTTATTCCATGAGGAATATGATCCAAAGTTATTCTATGAGGAATATGATTCATAGTTATTCTATATTCTATAAGGAATACGATCTGAAGTTATTCTATAACGTATATGATCTGAAGTTATTCTATAACGAATTTGATTTCAAGTTATTCTGAGGGATATGATCCAATCACTAATGAGGAAGAGGATTCAGTAATTTTAGGAGGAATAGAAGTCACGTATATTAAAATCTGAGGAATTGGATTCAGAGTTATTTCATGAGGAATACGATTCAGATATCTTCTAGAAGGAATAGGAACCAAAATTATTTTATGAGGACGAAAATTGTTTTATGAGGAAAACAATTCAGTTACTCTAAGAGGAATATGATCCAGGGTTATTCTATGAGGAATAGGATCCAGGGTTATTCTACGAGGAATGAGATCCACGGTTATTCTATGGGGAATAGAATCATGGTTAATCTCTGGAGATTATAATATGATTGAGAGTTATTCTAAGACAGTCCTCATACCTTCAGGACATCAGCCATCAGTGCAGACAGTCCGACCATGATGAACACAAGAATTCCTGTAGCTCTCTGCTCCCTAAAAACGAAACAAGCAAAATCATCATCAATACAGCAAACGATGTCTTGGATCTAATCTCAAAATGAAAGCTTTCTGCCACATGTGTACTTTCTGTGTCTATGGACAGCACAGACTGCTGACCACTACACTCACCTGCATACTGACCACTACACTCCTTAACTGCAATAACTATGAAGAAGAAAAGAGCAGTCCCTAAGCTAGCCCTGAACCAGCAATGGGTATGAAGTGTCAGCGACTTCGTTTTCTTAGCCTCGGCATACGGGGCGAGAGGCCAGTCCCTTGCCATCTCATCTTCCCACTGACAGTGTACGGTCAGTGTACTCATTATAGCTGAGTTGGCTAGGGGGTACAGAAATCTCGAACCAAATTTCTGCCATAGCGGGATTTGACCTCCGACCTCTCGCTTGAAAATAATGGCTCTGGCTCATGATTTAAAAAGCTTTGACACTCCTGAACCAGACTATCGTGTTGCCATCTAACCTGACTCCTAGGAACTTGGGTCTCTCTCCAGGTGCGGACGATTCCGATTCCCTCGTCAGACTGCGGATGTGATTGATAGAGAGAACGGTCGCAGCAACGAACCAAGGAGTGCCAAGCAACGAACAGATTGCAATCTGGATTGTGATGATGAGAAGGTCGAGATGGTAGCCACTCCCTTTCTACAAAGCAATAACAAGTAACCGTAACATAAAAGAAGCAGAGCGACCTCATTTTCTCAGCCTCAGGATTGGCTAGGGGCACAGGTGGAGCAGAAATCTCGAACCACATTTTTGCCCTTGGTTGGGATTTGAACCCCCGACGTCTCAAGTGACAGTCCAGTATGCTAACCACTATACTACTGATTACTCCCCTATTAATCGGAACATAACATCGTAACATAATTCAGTTATAATGAAAAGGTAGCTATATTCACACTAGTATTTAATTGTTTAAATGAAAATGTAATTTAATTCAAAATTTGTAAACACAATGTAACAATAATTTTGTAATGACATTGTATTGCACCTGCAATCCACTGTAGATGTAATTAAATAGTAACTTATGATAAACAAATTAACATAACCAAAGTTCTGTTGTAATGCTAACAAGTTATTTACAAAGTAACAAGTAGCCCAAGTTCTACTGCAATGCCTACAAATAGTTTACAAAGTAACAAGTAACCCAAGTGCAACTGCCATACCTACAACAAAGTAATGCATAACCAAAGTGTTACTGTAATGCTTACAAGCAGTTTGTTTTCTTTACGATTGACGATGACAGAGGTGATCTGTTGGTCCATGAAGATGAGGATGGTCGCCAGGAGAGCAGGTGGCAGACCGGCAAATATCCAGTACCAGTTATTCTTGAACGGGTTGACAATCCAACCGCGCCCTTCAAGTGTTGGCTGTCAAAACATTTCAATCAATCAATCAATCAATCAATCAGTCAATCAATCAATCAGTCAGCCAGTCAGTCAGTCAGTCAATCAATCAAAATTTATATAGCGCCCCTTCAAGATTCCTACTCAGAGGCACTCCCGACCGTGGCCAAGTGGAAGAAAGTAATCTTGAACATAACTGCACGACATGTTTGAAGCCAGCACAAGCAACAGACAATGGCTATTGTCTAACTAGTGCTATATTGTACTCAACTGTTCCGATTATGTTAACAGCAACAGTTCTCAACTAACACAACCTGAACCTTAACACTGAACTCTAAGCAAATGCTTCACCACTGAACTGCACTGTCAGTTAAATTCGACTCCTGTAATAACCTGTGATCATCCGCTCATACTATGAATTGTAATCATACTGCAGTGTGTCAGTCTGAATTGTAATAAACGAAGACTATTATTTTAAAATCTACCACTTAACAAGCTGCCTAAGAACCTGCGACATGAGCTTCTCAGCCTCCATTTGCCTCTTATCCACAAAAGCTTCAAGACCATTTTCTTTGATCCTGGCTTTCTTGTGTTAGTTCTGGAGTGCCTCTGATGAGTCTCACCTCAAGTGGCGCTATATAAATTTGCAATTACCATTATGATTATTTAAACATAAATCATAGTTTACTATGCAACCATACCTTAACTCACTTAGTACTGCTACAAGAAAGTGTGTGGACCATCAACTCTAAGTTGAGTTATATCAATCCAACCGCGCCCTTCAAGTGTTGGCTGCCAAAACATTTCAGATTTCAATCGATCGATCGATCGATCGATCGATCAATCAGTCAATCAATCAATCAGTCAGTCAGTCAGTCAATCAGTCAATCAATCAGTCAGTCAGTCAGTCAACCAATCAATCAATCAATCAAATCATAATATATATATATAGCGCCCCTTCAAGATTCCTACTCAGAGGCACTCCCGACCCTGGCCAAGCAGAAGACTTTACACTTGAACAAAACTGCACGTTTGAAGCCAGCACAATCAACAAACAATAGTTATTGTCTAACTCAGTGCTTATATTGTACTCAACTGTTCCAATTATGTTAACAGCAACAGTCTTCAACTAACATAATCGAACCTGTCTGCCTATACGTCTGTCATTCTACGTCTGTCTGTAGGTGTGTCAGTTTGTACGCCTGTCAGTCTGTTTGTCTGTACATCTGTCTGTAAGTGTGAGTCTGTATGTCTGTCTGTAATGTCTGTCTCTCTGTAGGTGTGTCTGTCTGCACGTCTGTCTGTAGGTGTGTCTCTTTGTCTGTAGGTGTGTCTGTCTGTTTTCTGTACGTCTGTCTGTCTGTATGTCTGTCTGTCTGTCTGTATGTCTGCGGCTGGGTACTTACCCTGAACTCAGGTGGCACCTTGAGCTTTGGCGTGTTGAGATTAATGAGGAAGTCAGTCAGCACCATAAGAAAGATAGCACAGACGACGGCAAAGTCACTGATGATGATGCGCGCCTAAAGAAACGAAACAGATTAAAATTCTTACAAACTTCAAAATGGCCAGACAAGAGACTCTGGTTTAATTCTTCAGCAGACAAAAAGTTACTATGTACACACAACATGACGGTCCATTGTAATTGCATTCTAATTATATAGCGCCTTTATGAAAACTCAATAGAGGTGCTCCCGACCTGATCACTCAAGACCACGGTCGAACAGAATGGTCTTCAATTGTAATTGTAGGATTAATTGTAGCTGTGCTTATTTATATGGCGCCTCTTCAAAGAATATTCATCAGAATTGCTCCAGACTTTACTGTATAAGACCCAAATCGAACAGAAAGGTCTTCAACCGCTTGCGAAATAGAGGCATGGAAAGTAGAAGAGGATTAATGTTGCAGATTGCCTGGGAGCCTGTTCCAGAATAAGGGGCCAACCACTGAAAAGCTTCCGTGTTGCATTGTGGCTGTATGGGGATTGGGGAACAACCAGATGACTGTGAGTTGCACAACGTAGAGCTCTGCGACCAATGCTCTGTTGTGCAGCACGGTGGAATGTTGCACGGAACGGTGGTTCTTTGGAAATGTTCAGGTCTATCTGGGGCTGCGTGATAGTCTCAGGATTATGCTGTACTATCATTCAAAAGGCTCCCCTGGCATCCCTTACGCTACTAAGCTAAACGAATACACTGTCTGCATACAGTCAGTGGGTATATTGGGCAGCAAGGTAGAGGAATGGCATCTCACCCTTGTGTGCCAAGGCTAAGAAAGTGAAGTCGCTAACACCTTATACCCATGGCTGCCTCTCACGGTTAGCACTAAGTACTGTTCTTCTTCTGTTACTATAACCCAATAAATGCCATTTCACGACAACTGGGTGCTCTGTGCAATGGCTGTTTGTGAGTATACCTGTGTTGCAACTTATATGCATATCGACTGATCTTGCAGACATAACAAGTATAAATAACTTACACATAATACCAATTTGCCATAATTTATATTGATTCACTACCTATGGACTACCCTTTTATATCAGTTTAATAGTACTAACAATAATAATAACGAGCCTTTTCGATTGTGGGTCCCTCCATCTGGAATGGCCTCCCACTAGACTTGCGATTGATGCCTCGGCTAGATTCGCCTGTCTTTTATAAGTATCTCAAATCACACTTTTATAGCCGTGGCTGGGCTGGGAGCGCCTCTGAGTAGGTCTCTGGAAGAGGCGCTATATAAATTCTCGGAATGAATGAATGAATGAACAATAATAATAATAAATAAATTAAATAAATAAACAAATAAGTATCAAACTCATCTACCACAGAACGACTAAACAAACACAGCAGAAAATACATGTAGTAAGAAGTGCTAGAGCGTTCAGCTTGTAACACAGAGAGTATGGGTTCGAGACTCGCCCGAGGCAGTTACTATGTAGGGACCTTGAGCAAGTGTATCATTATATCAAATACATTTATATCATTATATCAAATACAGTTGCATTATAATATCAAATACAGTCACATTATAATATCAAATACAGTTGTATTATTACTGAGTTGTAATGTGTAAACTTCACCTGGTTCGGAAAGAAGCGCATGTTTCGGATGTTCTTGAGGCCGAGAGCGAGGATGAACGTTCCCCCAAAGAGGATACATGATAGGAAGAAGACGTCTGGAACCCATGCCACTGTGTTGCAACCCGATCCAAACGCATCACCTCCAGCGGCCATGCACGACTTGTTGTTCGTTATGCTACTCCAGTCGACCTCAGTACTATTGGAAAAACCTATCAGATGCCAAACAGAAGTCAAATAAGGTTATATAGCTCATTTATGGTACAGCAGGTGGCAGTGTTTCCGTTAACGCCCAAATGGCCGTTTTTACGTCCGTAAAAAACGTCCAAAAGTTTCGTTGTGATAGCCGAAATAAATGAGCTACGTCCAACAAAATTCTAGGTCAGGGTAAAAATACGTCCTCTTTTTGGACTGTAACGGAAACACTGGCAGGTGGGATGAGGTGGTGTAGCGGTATGTTCTGTGCCTTGTAGGTGGAGGGTCACAGGTTGGAATCTACCTCAAGCCACTGCGTAGTGACCCTGGACAAATTGTTCACCCATAAGGCAACGGGAAACCACCTCACTAATCTCATCCCCAGGTGGCATAAATGAGAACTCATCAGCATCAAGGTAACTGCTCAATTATCTGAAGGTTAGGGAAGGTAGCTGCTCATTTAAGGTGAGGTAATGGAAAGCTAATTGCTCATTTCAGTTATGGTTAGGAATGGTAAATTGCTCATTAACAGTAAGACTAGGAGAGGAAAAAGCTCCTTTACGGAAAGATACTGCTCATTTAAGTTATGGTTGGGTAAGGTAATCGTTCATTTAAGGTACATTAAAGTAAAGTAATCACTCATCAACGGTAAGGCTAGGTAAAAGTTAAATTGCTCAATGAAGGTAAAGAATGGTAATTGCTCACTAATGGTGTGGAAATAGCTCATTAACACATATTCGACAATGATCACATTGTCTAACTGTGCATAAGCTCACAGACCACGATCTTTGATTATATATGAGTTGCTGGTCCAGCTGAATGGAACTCTTTACCAGAACCAATCCGAAGATCATCCTCAATTAATATTTTAAATCTAAACTTAAAACTTACCTCTTCTCTAAGTACTATGATTAGTGAGTACACTGTAACGCGTCCTTTGAGTAAGACTCTGTTTTATTAAGGCGCGTTATAAATACAAGTTGTATTGTATTGTATCTCCTCAAATCCAGTAATAAAACCACTGCCCCTTAAGAGTAGCCCAACAGCAGATTTTGAAGCCTGGACAACATGAAACACAGAGAACTCTAAGCAGAGTAAACATAAGCAGAATCTCAAGGTTTCTGCAGCACACAAAGAAAGCCAAGTCATGGGGAAGAGCCTCATCCACAGGCACTCAGTCAAACGAAATCAGTAGGTACACAAGGTCAGGTTTGGTTCTAGGTCAAAATCGGTTCAAGGTCTAATAGGTTCCAGGTAGAAATCAGTTCCAAGTCGAGATCGGCTCCAGGTCGAAATCGGTTCCAGGTAGAAATCAGTTCCAGGTCGAAATCGGTTCCAGGTCGAAATCGGTTCGAAATAGGTTCCAGTTGAAATCGGTTCCAGGTCGAAATAGGTTCCAGGTCGAAATCGGTTCGAAATCGGTTCGAGGTCGAAATCGGTTCGAAATCGGTTCCAGGTCGAAATCGGTTCCAGGTCAAAATAGGTTCCAGTTGAAATCAGTTCCAGGTCGAAATAGGTTCCAGTTGAAATCAGTTCCAGGTCAAAATCGGTTCCTGGTTGAAATCGGTTCCAGGCTGAAACAAGAAGCTGGATTTGCGGGGCTCGCTCGTGACTTGTGTGTGGTGGTGGCCCATTATTATTAATTATTATTATTATTTATTATTATTATTATAAGAAGAATTCATTAAATCATTCTGTCTTCAAGCATAGCTTACTCAATGTTGTCGATAGAAACGAAGTAACAGCATCAGATGAAGAATTGTCTGGGACGACTGCAGGAGGGAAACATGTACAGTTGAAGTCTTGCGGGACACCCGGGTGGAGGTCAACGGGTGATTTGTCGAGGATATGAATCAACTTCTTGAAAGCCTCGTAGATGAAGATGACAGCGATCAGCATCGCAAAGCATTCCTCCGTGAAACGTGTTATGTAGCGGACGAGTGCGCTGAGGTCGAACGCCACCATCAGCATCAGGATGAGACACATCCACATCCCAATCCAGAACCGGAAAGCCAGGTAGTGGATCGCCATCTTCCTGAAACATGTCACACGGCAACAATTAAAACTTTACTAGATGTTTTCCCGTCCTAGGACAGCTCAAAACAATTTGAAAATGTTAAGAGATGCGTGGTCACGGGATATGTTGACTTTCTCCCTCTCTCCTGCCTCTTCCTTAGTCCCGCCGTCCTTCCCTCCATCCATCCACCCTACCTATAACCCTCCCTTCCTCTCTCCATCCGTCCTACCCTCTCTACCTCCCTCCAACCATTCGCCTCTCAGGCAGGCAGATGTCAAACCCTATAGTGACTGTTAAGAGGACTGTTGTCTTGGAGGCAGGTAGGCAGACAGGCAGGAAGGAAATGAGGGAGTCAGGGTGGCAGAAGTAGCCCCCTGCCGTCGTCCTTTTGTCACGGCTAGCCAAGGGGCTCGTAGAGGCATGCCGGTATGCGTCACAGGAATGTTGCCTTCGTTGCAGAGATTTCTCTTCGTTTATATTATTAATTCTCAGGGACTTTCGCACTGGGAGCGCCTCTGATTGGTGTATACTGTTAGAGGCGCTTTATAAATCTTTAAATACAATACAATACAATATGCGAGCGCATAGGGCAAGTGGTGTAACGAAGGGTTTCAGCGCCCAGGGGCAAGAGCTGATGACTGCGCCCATTCTTAATTTTCTTGTTGAGTTTTTATTTGTTCTTGTCATAGTACTGTGTACCACAGAAAGCTAATTTTGCGCCCCCCTTGTGCTGCGCCCGGGGACGGTTGCCCCCTCTGCCACCCTTCGTTACAATTAAAACTTGTTTTTATACTCAAGGACTTTCGCACTGGGAGCGCCTCTGATTAGTGTGCACTGTGAGAGGCGCTTTACAAATCTTTAAATACAATACAACACAATATGCGAGCGCATAGGCACGATGACAGCAATAAACTGGGATTCGATTCTTACCCGCAGAAGCCATAGACAATCGTTTCAAAGACGAGGACCGGTCCGGTTGACCCGATGATGGTCAACGGTTGACCTGCAAACATGTGGTATGATATGCCACAGATGGCTCCACTGACCAGGCTCTCCATGGCAGCCTACAAAACAAAAACTAAATCAAATCAAAGGCAGGATATAAGTAAGTAAGTAAGTAAGTATATTCTTTATTAAAACCAATTGCATATCCGCACTTTGGTGTACATACATCTTAACAACAATCAACAGTTAACGTCAATACGAGTACAACATTCTAACAATAAACGTCTTTCGCTGTAAATTATCTGCCAGAGGTACACAATGGTCGTGCGATCGCGGTCGCAGGGTATATTGTCGGGGCTTTTTGGTGGAAGTAAACTATGCAGTACGTGGCCCTGGTTCATCAGGACCGCAGAGAAAAGACGGGTGTCAGCTTCAAGACAAAGTCGCTCAAATTTTGGGCAGTCTTCAGGAAGATACCGACCGGTTCACTAACATGAGAGGTAGTACGGTAGTAAGTAGGCAGTAAACAGTCAATACATAGCAAATAGGAAGTAAATGTAAGTAAGAAAATAGGTATCGAAGTAGTACATTGACATAATGATAATGGGTTCTCTGCCCAAAGGCAGGTCCATTAGTTTTTTATGCCACCTCGGGATGAGATTGAGATGAGTAAGGTGGTTTCCCATTGCGTTCCTCACAGACGATTGTGGGTGAGCAACTTGTACAGCATCGCTACACAGTAGCTTGAGGTAGACTCGGACCTGTTACTCACACATACATACAAACATACATACAAATATACAGAGAAACAAACATACAGACATTGTCACACACATGCACACACGCAAGCATGCACGCATACCCGCACCACCTGATGAAACCTTACATTAAACTAGAGTGTTTGGGTAAACAGAGTCGAGAGCAATGGAGCTTACAATGTTCTCACCAGAGGAAGCATGTACTCACAGACACACACAAACATACAAACACAAACATACATTCAAACATCCATACATAAGTTGTCACTCACATACACACATAGACACACACTCGTACACGCACACACTCGTACACACACACACACTCGTACACACACACACACACTCGTACACACACACACACACTCGTACACACACACACACTCGTACACTACACACACTCGTACACACACACACTCGTACACCACACACTCGTACACAAACACACTCAAACACACACACACACACAAACACACACGCAAACACACGCAAACACACACACACACACACACACACACACACACACACACACACACACACACACACACACACTCATAAACACACACACTCGTACACGCAAACACACATGTAAACACACACACACACACACACACTCATAAACACACACACTCGTACACGCAAACACACATGCAAACACACACACACACACACACACACACACTCATACACACACACACTCGTACACGCAAACACACATGCAAACACACACACACACACACACACACGCACACTCATAAACACACACACACACGCAAACACACATGCAAACACACACACACACACACACTCATACACACACACACTCGTACACACACAACACACACACACACACACACACACACACACACACACACACACACACACACACACACACACACACACACACACACACACACACACACACACACACACACACACACACACACACACTGTACACAACAAACACACATGCAAACACACACACACACACACACACACATAAACACACACACTCGTACACGCAAACACACATGCAAACACACACACACACACTCGTACACGCAAACACACATGCAAACACACACACACACACACACTCATAAACACACACACACTCGTACACGCAAACACACATGCAAACACACACACACACACACACACACTCATACACACACACTCGTACACGCAAACACACATGCAAACACACACACACACACTCATAAACACACACACTCGTACACGCAAACACACATGCAAACACACACACACACACACACACACTCATAACACACACACACACACACACACACACACACTCATACGTGTGGGAGGTGTAATTCCATGACATGCGAATTTGTAATGCATAGTCATGACCGACTTTGACAGCTTATATCTTCATAACCACTGGCACTAGAGCTACGCGGTTTTCACAGAATGTCGAGCATGGCCAGGTGAGCATCTGGTCCAAAAATAGTTTTTTCATGTGTGTCCGTGTTTCTTTACTTGTCTATCTATCTCCTCTCAAAATCCCTGGCTGCCTGTCTCCCTCTCTAAATATTTTCATGTCTGTCTGTCTGCCTGCTTGCTTCCCTATCTAAATCTTTGCCTGTGTCCGTCTGTCTGTCTGCTTGCTTCCCTCTCTAAATCTTTGTCTGTCTGCTTCCCTCCCTGTCTAATTCTGTGTCTGTCTGTCTCAATCTCAGAATCCTTGCCTGTCTGTCTGCGTATCTACCTCTCTAAATCCCTTGGCTGTGCTGTCTGCCTCCCTCTCAAGTTCTCTATCTGTCTGCCTGCCTGCCTCCCTCTTGAGATCCCTGTCTGTCCGCCTCCGTCCTGTCCTCTATCTCCGACCTTGATGGTCGATGCTGAGCCTGGGCGGATAAGACTTCGCCTGAATAGAGACGAACGATTCGGAATCATCGAATGCGATCGGAGGATGAGGTCATGAGGATGCACCATGGCCTCTGCTGCAGCAGCCGTAGCATCTCGAGGACGAAGATGTCTCCCTGAACGCTCAGGAGGATGGGAGCTCCATACCAGGAAGAGGACGTTCCATGGAAGGGAATAGAAGGGAAGGGAAGGTGTCCACGTTCCTTCTATCATCCCCATAACTCTGCTCTCACTGTTTTTTTCTTCCTCTTTCTCCAGCTCCTTCTCCTCCTCGGATCCTTCCTCCTTCTCCAGCTCCTTCTTCTCCTCAGATCCTTCCTCCTTCTCCCACTATCACTGCCATATTCCCTCCTCCTCATATCCTTCCTTCTTCTCCAACTATCACGGCCATATTCCCTCCTCCTCCGTCTCCTCCTCCTGCTACTCCTTCTTCTTCTACTCCTCCTTTTTCTCCTCCTCATCTTCCTTCTCCGTCTCCTCCTCTTCATTTCCTTCTTCTCTTCTTCCTACAACTCTTCCTCTTCTTCTTCTGCATCTAGTATCTCCTTGTTTACCTCTTTCGCCTTAGCCCTCTTGTTCTCCGATTTCTCTTCACCTTCCCTCCCAATCACTCCATTCCACTTATCTACCTTCTCCTTCTGTTACTCCTTTTCCCGTTCTATTTTATCTCATCATAGCTATAATCACCACCACCACCACCATATCATCATCATCATCATCATCATCATCATCATCATCATCATCATCATCATCATCATCATCATCATCATCATCATCATCATCATCACCACCACCTCCATCGTCATTGCTACAATACCCGCCCTACTTTTCTCAATCGTTTACTCTTCATCCTCATCTTCTTTATATCCCTCTTTTCTTCCTCCTTTTCCACTTCCTCCTTCCTATATCTCCTCCTCCTTCCGGTCTCCTCCTCCTTCCCATCTCACCCTTCTCCCCGTCTCCTCCTCTTCCTTCTCTCCTCCTCCTTCCCACGTCATCCTCCTTCCCCTCTCCTCCTCCTCTTCCTCCTCCTCTTCCTTCTCCCCTCCTTATCTCCTTCCTCTTCCTCCGGCTCCGGCTATCTTCCGTAGAGTAGGAGATGCATGGCAAAAGTGTCCTGATTATTTCTTAAGAGACCTCGGCCGACTCTCCGATGATGATGATGATTTATATGATCCAAAAGGACATCTAGCGATAAGACGAAACCGGATGCACGCACACACACGTACACACACATACGCACGCACGCTTACACGCACACGCACACACACACACACACACACACACACACACACACACACACAACTAGATCCATTAGAAATTCTATTACACTCGTATACGTGTATTATTGATAACTATGTCTGACCTTTTATACGTATGTTTAAGCACATATTAATTATAATTATGTTTATATTTATGTATTTTTGTGTCTACGTATGATGCATGCGTATATGTATATATGCATATATGTACATATGTACATGAAGGGGCGCTATATAAATTTTCTGAAATAAATAAATAAATAAATATATGTATACTTTCATGTACACGTACATGTACATGTACATGTATATGTATTCATTGTATATGTAAATGTATACTTGCATATGTATGTGCATGCATACTGTATATGATATATGTATGTATATGTATATGTATATGTATATGTATATGTATATGTATATGTATATGTATATGTATATGTATATGTATATGTATATGTATATGTATATGTATACATGTATATGTATATGTATATGTATATGTATATGTATATGTATATGTATATGTATATATACGATCGATGCATAGACACCTCTTAAGTGTCGATCATATTTCAGGATCGCCATCTACTGTCTCTGCTTTTCCGTTCATCATTCGGTTCCGATTCCTCGTTCTTTCTCGATACATATACACGTTTTAATCTCTGCGATCTGTTTGTAAGAATATATTCATGTAATTTTTCTATGTTTATGTCATCTTAATACATATATATATATGCTGTACTGTGCATATGCTTATTATATATGTCTTCAATCTTATCTGGAAGATGTATATAGTTCATTATGTAACGCGTAAACAATCTCGATACGAAACCTGATATTGTACCAATAAAAGTAAATTTATCTGTGACTAGCTAATTATACGTTAAATATACAAATTACTTGATATTTATGTGAATATATACATCAACCAAATATACATATATACATATATAAATATAAATATATATATGCATATTCACCTACGTATACATATATATATATATGACTATATATTTAACATATATCATGGTACTTTCTGTGTCGGTTCTTTTAGATGGAATCAGTTATAGTCTAGCAATCTTTATCAGACGAGGATCTCAGTCTTTATTAATTTTTTTTTACGTTCAATACATCGCTGTAATAATCTGATACCACATAGATCGGTAGCGTATAAGGCAGTTGTAATGGTAATTGTAATCAGAGATTTATATAGCGCCTCTTCAGGACATATTCAACAGAGGCGCTCTCGACCTATAGCGACGGAAAACCAGGATGGAACAGAATGGTTATAGAGCGCTAGCGGAATAGAGGTAAAGAAAGATGTCGGAACTCATGTCGTAAGATGATAGGCAACCCATTCTGGAAGTTGGACCGACCAAAGCAAAGCTTCTGTGGATCATCTGGTTGGGAGAACGACCAGGTCTCCCTATGCAGCATGCATAGGGAGACCCGATTGTGGGGCGCGGTGGTGTAGGGGTATGTTCGGTGCCTTGCAGCCGGAGGGTTGCGGGTTTGAATCCACCTCAAGCCGCCGCGTAGGGACCCTTGGCAAGTCCTTCACTCGCAATTGCTCATACGCTTCGGCGTGAAACTTCGATTCAGTGTCCGCGTTGTAGTCGGGAGCGCCTCTGAGAAGAAATCTTGAAGGGGCGCTATATAAATATCTTAAATGAATGAATGAATGCACAGTGGCAGATTGAAGAAATCGACTACCAGCAATGGTTGAGACCGAGTAATACGCGAGTATACACTATACAATTCTGTGAGAGATATACTTGAAAGGCAGTGCAAGTTACTGATGAACATTAAGATATTAAACTGAATGCTTTTTTGAATCGCCTCTCTTAATAAGCCTGACAAATGCCCAACCCTAGTCATACCTCCACTCATTTGGCGGCGATGGGTACGCGGTGGTGTATCTCCATTGTTCTCGGTTATTTGTCAAGTCCAGTGTTCCCCTTAGTGTCAGTCCAAGTGATATATCCTTTACATTTGTCTATTCAGCGCAGTCTTATTCTGCCTTTGTATCGTTTTCCTTCGAATCTTGCATGTATTGCATTGTGTGGAATTCGGTCAACTAGCATCTCTAATTCTCTATACATGTCCAAACCATCGGAATCTTTGTTGAACGACTTTGTATATAGTTGTTTCCATACATAATGGTTGTCTTATATCACCGTTTCTTATTGTCTGTGGTCATGAAATTACTGCGATCTCCCGTAGGCTGTAGCCAACTTATTTCTGCTGTAAGAATGCTATTCTCATAATTCTTTTGCATTGTCCAACATTCCGATCTGTATAGGAAAATCGGTTGTAGATTCGTCTCATCGTCTCATATATATTTCTGTCTTAGTTTCTTTCTAATTCTCTATTCCCATTATACTGTTCAACATTCCAAATGCTTGTGAAGCGCATCCAATTCTTCTTTGCATGTCTTTTTCGTTGCTAACATCTGCTTTTATTAGCCCTCCTAGATAGGCAAATTGTTCCACTTGCTCAATAGTTTCTCCTTGCATTGTGACGGTTATTGGTGTCTCTCTGGTCTTTTCAATCACCATTGCTTTGGCTTTCTCTGCATTAATCATTAGGCGAATCTTCTAGTGGTGTCGTCAATCTGTGTCGCAATATCCCGTAGTTCTAGTCCGCCTCTTGTGAGTCGGCAAATGCCGACAGCAAATAGGAGATTATTCACCAGTCCTCCATTTAATTTTGTCCTGTCTCGGTGTTCTTAAGACTGAGTAATATTACTGCTTCTAGTACCAGGTTAAATAGGTAAGGGGATAAGATGCATCCTTGTCGTACTCCCGTTTATGTGCAAAAGTACTCTGTGATCTTTTCATCTACTTTTATGGCAACTGATGATTTCCGATATACACCTTGTACAAATGTGATCAGTTGCTCTGGTATTCCTGCATTTTGCACCACTCTCATTTAATTTGATTCCTGCCCCTGCGTTGTTAAGGCTGAATGATATTAGTTCTCCAAATACTAGGCTAAATAGGTACGTCAATATGGAGCATCCTTGTCATAATCCCGTTTTCGTGTGAAAGTATTCTGTGGTCTTTTTATCTGATTTTATGGCACTTGATAATGTCCTATATCTCTTGCGGAAGATTGATCATTTGCTCTGGTGTTCCTGCATTTTCAATCGAACTCCACATTTTCCATCATATGCCATATGCTGTCGACTGCTATTTGTAGTGGATGAGGTTGACGAAGACTTTCTGATTGTGTTCTATGCTTTTTTCAAGTATCTGTCTCATTGTGAATAGTTGAACTATTGTGCTTCTTTCTGGCGTGAAACCGGCTTGTGCTTCTCCAAGCGCTTGCTCTCTACACATATTGCTTCATTCTGTTTTGGATCATTTTGGTGTAGTTTTTTCCTAGAATGCTCTGTATATACAGGCCAATGCCTGTGTAATTTTTGCTGTCGTGTTGATCTCCTATTCACATATTTAAAAGACGATTATCGATTTTGCCCAGTCTTCTGTTTTTCTTCTTCTTACTGAATCTTTGTAGTAAGTATATGCATAGCCTTAACAACTGTTTCTCACCTCCTTGAAGTACTCCTGTAGTTATTTATAGCGTTGCCATTTTCAACCCTCGAGCATACTGACATGAAGGAGGAGGGCGACGCTAATGGTCTTTGTTGCCACCCAGTGGTCGTTAAACAGTAAACAAGCAAGCAACCCTCGAGCATATGAACACATGCAAGAGGGTCGTGGCGGCTTAACTTGTAAGCGAACGGCATATTGTGAGGAACTGGCGCATATGATGAAAGCACATGCGACATGCACTTCCTACACGATGTGAAAAGTCGAGAGCATTTTTGGCCAAAGAAGCCTCCGGGCTGCAAAGGCCCAGAGAAGAGTTTTCAAAGCGACTACTCTACAAAAAGTGAGCACTAAACTAAAGAACCACTGTTTGTATGTTTGCATGTAAATATATATGTATGCATGTAGGTATACATGAATGTATGTATGTAATATGTATGTATGTATGTATGCATGTATGTATGTATATATGTATGTATATATATATATGAATGTATATATGTACGTCTGTCTGTATGCATGTGAGTATGTATATATGTATGCATGTATGTGAGAATGTATATATGTATGTATGTATGTATGCATAAATGTATGTATGTATGTATGTATGTATGTATGTATGTATGGATGTATGTATGTATGTATGTATGTATGTATACTATGTATGCATGCAAGCATGTGTGTATCCATGTATGTATGTATGCCAGTTCCTGTTTTTGTGCCTGTATCCAAGAACCTACATGTATATATTGCGGCGCATTTTTCTTCCTCCCAAAGAAGGTTCTGCAGAACGTGACTGGCAGTTCTAAGAAGGTTAGTCCTGACAAAAGAACGGCGAATGTTTCTTAAGCGCAGCGCGTGCTTTGGTCTCAGCTGAGTTGCTTTGATTGATGCGGTGCCAACAGAAGACAGGATGCATCTCACCTTCAGAAAGAACCACCACCAGCAGCAGCAGCAGATGACGTCAGTCGCTATGGTAACCGTTACAGATTCTAAGACGGAAGTGACGTCAAGTCACGTGACCTACGCTGGTGCCCTACTTTACATGACGCCTGCAGACTGGTACCCCTATTTTACGTGGATCCTGCAAGGGGACTCCTCGGACGGGACAAAAACGGAATAATATGATCACGGCTTCGATTGATGTCTTTTGCAATGAGATAACTGCGCTATAGAAGTCATTAGATAAGGGCAATTAAAGGTATACTAACCGCATACTGTCGGTGGGAAATTAGACGGCGATAGAGAGGACTGGCCACCCGCCCTCATATGCCGAGGCTAAGAAATGAAGTCGCTAGCACTTCAAACACATGGCTGCCTCAGGGCTAGCTTAAAAGGACTGATCTTCTTCTTCTTATTTTGCTTTTTTCTTCTTCTACTTAATTAAATAATGGCAATGGTCAACAGAAATAGGTTAATTAATGCAACCTTAAGACATAGTGAGGTACGCCATGGTACATCAACGTTGCGTTTAGTTTCGTTGAGCTCATCTGAGGTGCATGAGACGTTAGGTCAAATCAGGGTCAACCAGCTAAGTCCCGTTTTTTGGGGTCTTGAACAGCGATCGTTCAAAACGCTAGGGCACCATGAGCAACCTTCGACTATCGTGCCACCCTCAACTAACTTCGGCCACATTGGGTCAAAACCCAATTAGTTCAACTGCGGTTTACTAAAGGATACTAAAGGGGGCCCGATAGCGCACTGGATAACACACTGGCATAGAGAGCGAGAGGTACCGAGATCGAGTTCCGTAGGCGGACATGCTTTGTAGGCTGCTATTAGCGCCGTGTATTACAGGCTGTCTGTTCTGTTAGTAGTTAAGATTTATGTCTTCTGTCATTTGTTTTCTTGTGAATTGTTTCAATTGCATAACTGTACACCTGTATGCGGTTGCGGTTTTTCAACCGGATTGTTTCAATAAAGAATAATAATTATTATTATATAAAGTATAAAGGATCCTGGTTTTGACTAATTGTCTCATTTGAAGCAATCAACGATTGATGTCCTACTCATTATCAATCAATCAGCCAATCAATCAATATTCGTTTATTTCCAATCACAAAATGCCACAGACACATTTCTGCTTACAAGTTAATATCGGTTACTTTATCAGATCAAAATAACCCCGCTATTGGATATCGTTAGATCGTATCAGAATTATATAGTAGATTGAACTTTTATGGGACTTCTTTTACTGGATTTCTTTAACTGGACTTCTCCAACTGAATACAATTTTTTTCCTGACGCGGTCTCGTTGAAGCGATGCTTTGTGATAACGGCAGTTAAGAATTTATTTGAATAGACTGGGATTAGATATCGACCGTGCTTTGCCAAAAGAAGCTGACATTTTATTTGTAACGAGCATCCATTGAAGGATGACACCAAGCTTCACCAATCTCTGCATGAATTAGATTATTCATTGTAGCTGGAAGTTTATGCGACATCTTTTTCTTCAAGGAAACTCAAAGGCCGAGGCGATTATGAATGTACTGGATGGTGAACCTTTCTAGAAAGTAGGTCAGGTCGAAGTCAAGGTCCCAGGCAGAAGCAAGATACCGTTTACACTTAATACTATACTACTAATAATAATGGTCTTCGTTTATTATTTCAAAGTGACACACTGCACTATGATTAATTATTCATAGTATGAACGCATGATCATAAGTTATTACAGGAGTCGAATTTAATTGTTTGGCAACCATGAAAGGCACCCATCTTTCCTACTGCTCATTTGACCAACGCCATCTGGCGAATGAAAGGCTGAGTTGACCTTTGAGAGGGTAGCGGAAAGCGATCTCGCGTCCGTGTTGATCCTCTGCTCTTCGTGCCAGAATGTTACCATTACCTTAAACCCCCTCCTCCCCTACTACAACAATGGTAAATTATGTTTCTTACTTTGCCTTGATGAGTTCACACCGTAACTTACCGTTGATCTGACCATTCCTGATCCGGCTTACATGATCTGAAATTGACCTGAATATCATAGCAATTTTCGGGTGGGAAAGAGTGGAAGAGAGTTATCCTAATTATTATGCAAATTGCTTCCTACTCTAGGGTTTTCATTCATTCATTCATTCGGGAAATTATATAGCACCCCTTCAAAGAAACTACTCAGAGGCGCTCCCGACCCCAACGCGCCCAAAAAGAACAGTTTTGAGTTCAGTAAGGAAAGTTTCAGGCAGACTCCCAGGGTGTAGACGCAGCTCTAGAGGAAGACCATTTCAGATCATTGGGCCTCGGACCCCTATTGCCTTGTTTTGCTCTGTTTTACCCAGCCTTGCCTTAACTCTATTTACCTTACTTTAAATACTTGTCTAACATTATTCTTACCCTTGTCCTTAGACCTTAGGACTGTACGTGTTTGTCCTTCCGCTTAGGACATTCCGTCCTTACCCCACCTCGCAATACCCAACCTCAACTCACCTCACCGTACCCTACCTCATTTTATCTTACCATATACCCAACCCTTGCCTTATCCGTATACCTACTTTACCATATACCCTACGTCGCCTCATATTACCTTTCCTTACCCTATCTTACCTCACCTTACCTTATCATTGTCTTCACCCTTTCCCTATACCTTGCAAAACCTTGGCTGCACCTCCCCGTAGCCTTACCCGGCAGATGGTAGCACTTACCTGGGTGTGAAGGAAGGTGAATGTTGTAGAGCAGACCAAGCGACCAAGATGTCGACAAGACCAATACAAATGCCACCCTCATTCTCGCCGCAAGATGGCGCAGGACATCACTTCCGGTCTCCATAACTTTCCACGTCAGAGGAATCAGCTTACTCTGGACAGCGAGAACAAATCCACGTAGGGAGTGCCCGAAGTAGGCCTACGGACACAAGTACGAACGGACGGAAGATAGGAGACACGGATTGTCCTAGGAGGAAGGACAAACACGGACTTCCTAAACGAAAGGACTAACACGGACTGTCCTAAGTTGAAGTACAGCACGGACTTCCTAAGCGGAAGGACAAGCACGGACTGTCCTAAGTTGAAGGACAGACACGGACTGTCCTAAGCGGAAGGACAAACACGGACTGTCCTAAGCGAAAGGACAAACACGGATTGTCCTAAGCGGAAGGTCAGACTCGAATCGCATTGTTTTGTTGCTGAGTAAATCCATCCCTGTATCTTCCTCGAGGCGTCAGCATCGGTTGGTCGTTGCTTGGAGCCAGGCCGGAAGCTCGTCGGTTCCGGTAAATCCGTATTTCCGGTTCCGGTTTCACTCGAATGGGACGCCGATCAAAAGGACACTGCTAATTTCCGCAAACTCTATCAGGCCTTCGACCGGCGACGATGGGGGATTGAGGAAGAAGCTGAGGAGAAAAAGAAGAAGAGGAGGAGGAGGAAGAAGAAGAGGAGGAGGAGATGACAAGGAGGAATTGCACGGAGAGGAGGAATCTGGAGGAGGAACTGACGAGAAGGATGACGAGGAGGAATAGAATGTGAAGAGCTTGACCAGGAAGAAGACGAGGAGGAGGACGAGGAATAGGAAGGATAGGAGGAATCCAAAGGAGGAACTGGCGAGAAGAATGTGGCGGAGGAATAGGGTGTGGAGAGCTTGAAAAAGATAGGGTTGAATAGAAGGAATGGAGAGAGTAAGATGAAGAGAGGAGGATTGGATTGACGAGGAGAAGGAGGAGAATAGAGGTTGATGAGAATAGGATAATCACGAGGAGCAAATTTATTCGGAAGAGACAAGATTGAATTAAAGGGGAGAAGAAAAAATTGAATCAAGAGGATGAATAGGCGAATGTAAAGGGTATACAGTATGCTTAACAGGACAGGTAGAATGAGGAGGTAGAGTTATATGATCAAGAGCATGAGGAATATGATCAAGAGGAAAGTTATATGATCTAGAGCAGGAGGAAAACGATCAAGAGTATGAGGAATATGATCAAGAGTATGAGGAATACGCTCAAGAGTATGAGGAATATGATCACAATGGCAAGAGGAGTATGACCACGAGCAGGAGGAATACGATCAAGAGTATGAGGAATATGTTCAAGCCGGAGGAGTATGATCAAGAGTATGTGGAATATGATCAAGAGCAGGAGGAATGCGATCAAGAGCAGGAGGAATGCGATCAAGACCAGGAGGAATATGATCAAGATTATGAGGAATAGAAAAGAAGAGGAGTTTAAAGAGGAGGAATAGCTACTATAGTCAGAGGATGCCTGCGCTGTTGGAGTCGTCGTCGTTCTTGGTGTCTAAATAAATCCTCCCTGTTTCCTGGCGCCTGAGTCGGTCGAGCGACGGACCGACCGGGTCCTCTGGTCTTCGGCTGTCGTCGTCTGCCTGGCCGCCGCTGCCTCCGTCGATGGTCACCCGTCCGTCCGTCCGTCGGGCCGTCTGTGAACGAGACGAGCTTATTAATTGCGTCGATCGCAACGGATGATGGTCGATGCGTCGAGGCGCAAGCGAAGACTCAGCGCCGGCGCCCGCTTCAGGCGGCGTAGAGTCAACGGACGGAGGGACGGACGGAGGAAGACGGGGAAGGAGAAGGAGGGGATGACGGGGAAGGGGAAGGAATGCGAAGAGCAGGAGGATGGGAGGAATAGGGAAAGAGGAGGAAGAGGGGTAAGAGGAGGAAAGGGAGGAGGATGAAGGCAGGAAGAATGGAGGAAGAGGAGGAAGAGGAAGAGAAGGAGGAAGAGGAACAAGAGGAAGACAGGAAGTGAGGAGGAGGGGAGTAACAGGAGGAAGAGGAAGAAGAGGAAGAGGAGGAGAGGCAAGGGAGAAAGAGGAGAAAGAGGAGGAGGAGGAGGAAGAAGAAGAAGAGGAAGCGTAAGAGGAGGAGGAGGAAGAAGAGGAAGAGGAAGAAAAGAAAGAGGAGGAGCAAGAGAAAGAAGAGGAAAAGGAGAAGGAAAAAGAGGAGGAGAAAGAAGATGAGGAGAGGAAAGCACGCTGAGGATTAATACGAGTAGAAGGGAAGGGAGGCAAGCGAGCTATAGGACGCAGAAGAGGAGGACGAATGCAATTAGGAACAATGGGATTGAATGGTAGGAGGAGGAATAATGCGAATACGATGAAGAAGAGAACCAAGAAGACGCAGAGAAGAAGGAATAGACGGCAGGGAGGATTGAGCCAGAGGAGGGCGGCGGATGGAGACACGGGAGGTCAGAGGAGCGAGCCGAGGGAAGAGAGGTCGCCTGGTGAGGGCGTGAATTGTGTTATTGTCGTTGGCTGTCGGATGCGACGCTGGGCGAAGTCAAACGGAGCCAAGACTGCAGGAGACATGGAAGGCGAGAAGGAGGATGAGCAGGACATGGAGCCTGTTGCGGAGGCTGGAGGAGATGCAGCCGCAGAGGCGGCGAAAAGAGGAGAAGCAGATGGACACTAGATGGCCCAAGACGGGAATAGGTGGAATAGGGGAATTGGAGGAATTTGGAATTAGGATGAGGAGGAACAGTGGAAGGAATGTGAAAAGGAAGGATATTGGAGAGGAATAAAAAAATATTGGAGAGGAGGAATAGGAGGAAGAATAGAAGGAATGGGAAAAGGCGGAATAGGAGAGTCGAAGTAGTGAAGACTGAAGAGTAGAAGCCTGTAGGGTGTGACCGAAATTTGATCCGGAAATCGGTCTGCGCCGGATTTTGGCCATAACCGATTAATCCACACACCAAAAAAGTAACATATTTTTGACTAAATTAATTTAATGACTAAATTAATACATATTTTTGACTCATTAATACAAATATAGTAACCTGTTTTGGAGACCTCCTGCGGTAATCTTTAATCTTAGTAATTGAAAGTCCGTGTAAAATAATGAAACTGTGTTGGACACATCAACAAACTGTAGAGTAACAAACAGTGCCTAGAATCAAATAAAATAGATATTGCCAATTAATCGGATCGAATGAGGATTCGGAAAAAACAGCCAAATATCCGGATAATATCCGCATTCCGAAATCGGCAAAAATGCCAATCGGTCACGCCCTTCTGGGATATCACACCCTGGAGCGTTAAACTTTGTAACATCCCACGCTAGGGTGTGATAGACAACCCGACTCTGAATTGTGATTTCCCACGTTAAAGGTGTGATATCCCTCCATATCCCACCCAAATCCCATCCTACTGCACATTTCCAGTAACAATGTAGAAGGAAGATGAGGAATGTAGGGAGGAGTAAAAAAATAGGAGTTGCAAGGAGAATAGGGATATGCGAGGAGGAGGAGGATTTGAAAGCTTAATTGTAGGTCAAATGGTGAAAACATGTGAGGAGATATTGAAGGAGAAAATATGAGGAGATGTAGGAGGATAAATATGATATATAGAACACTTATTATAAGGATATACAAGAGGAGAAATATAACGAGATATAAAAGAAATATGAGGAGATACAGAAGAGGAAATAATATATAGGAGGAGATATAGGAGGAGAAATCTGAGGAGAGACTGGAGGCTATCGACTCGTTGAGCTTTCACCTTGAAACGGTCAGTGTTTGGGTTCAAACCTCGTCTGGAACGGCTGTTACTTTCAGTTAATTAGCGCCACCAGGGGACGCTAGGCGATTATATCAGCGCTACGTAAGGCAATAACTTTGAACTAAATTCGACGATACATACCGTGTTCCGAGAAAAATCAGACACTTGTGTATCCTGGCAACTCCTGCAAAGTATTTTGCTCCTGTTTTTATATCAAGCCATTTGCCGGAGGAATGATTCGGACATGGACCCGGGGCGGAGCAGCCTGAGAGGCAGCGATGGGTACGATGTGTTAGCGACTTCATTTTCTTAGCCTCGGCATATGACGGATGGTGGACAGTCCTCTCCCTCGCCGTCTCATCTTCTCACCGACAGCGTATACGATCAGTAAACTCATAATGTGGCTGGGCCGGGGAGCGCTTCAGAGTAGCTTCTTGAAGAGGCGCCGGGTCCATGTCCGACTGCGCTTGAACCCGTCCAAGACTAAATTCATCTGGTTAGGCACTCGGAAACAGGTTGCTAAACTTGACTTTACTACCCTTACGTCTGAATTCCCTCATTATGCCTTTTCAACTACGGTTCGTGACCTCGGCGTCCAGCTGGACCAAAACCTCACTTTTACTCCACATCTTCATCGTCTTGCTCGGGACTGCTATTACCAGCTGCGCCAGCTTCGTACTGTTACCCGCTCGCTTACGTCTGCTGCCAAACTTACTCTAGTGCATTCCTTCATCACAGCTCGTCTTGACTATTGAAAAAGGAGTTCTTATGGTTCCTTTTGCTCGTACTGCAACAATGCAGAACCGAGCTTCTTTGGCCTCCCATCTAGCCGCATAGCATGCTTGGACCGAGTCTTGCGCTCTGCAGCGCGACTCATTGGGCAAATTCCAAAGTATGGACACGTCTCCAGCTACATGCTGGAGGTCCTCCACTGGCTCCCTGTCTGCCAGCGCATCGAGTACAGGGTAGCTGCCTTGGTTTTGCGCTGTCTCCAGGGCCTCGCCCCAACTTACCTCCGTGAGCTCTGCTGTTTGATTTCGGTTTTCCCAGGCGTCGCCTCCTACGCTCCGCAGAAAAAGGAGTTCTTATGGTTCCTTTTGCTCGTACTGCAACAATGCAGAACCGAGCTTCTTCTGTGGCAGGCCCAATGATTTGGAATGGTCTTCCTCTAGAGCTGCGTCTACACCCTGGGAGTCTGCCTGAAACTTTCCTTACTAAACTAAAAACTGTTCTTTTTGGGCGCGTTGGAGTCGGGAGCGCCTCTGAGTAGTTTCCTTGAAGGGGCGCTATATAAATTCCCGAATGAATGAATGAATGAATGAATAAATGCTCTGAATGAATGAATGAATGAATAATAGCTGAGGTGGCTATTAGAGGTCTGCAGGTAGAGCATTTTTGCTACCCGACCCGTACCCGTAGCACAGTACCGTTACCAGTACCCGTACCTGACCCGACCCGTGAAATGTGTACCCGACCCGTACCCGATCAGCAGGTACGTGTAAACCCGCAGACCTGGCTATGTGTGCAGATGGGACGTAATTTTCCAAACAGATTTCTGCCCATGCAGGAGGGGATTTGACACCCCCCCACCCCCAACCTCTCGACTGCCAGTCCAGCACGTTGACCTCTAGACTATCGTATCCCTCAACCTTACATTAAACAACAAACAAATCTCTGGTCCAGATGGCTCTTCCACCGGCGATGGCCTAAACCAGACAAAAGCTGTTGAAACATTGGCGCCGTGATTGCATAACATGGTGATGTCGGAGGCAGAGAGTGAATGCCCGAGGCAACGGGGGTTTCCACGGGGCTATAAATAACCTCCTATCTCACTCAGTGATCAATGCATTCCAACGTCGCCAACGCAGCAGCTATACGGCTCGACGACAGCAAATGGTAACACAGACTAGCGTCGCATATATAAATATACATGCAAGTTGATGTATATATCCTTATACGTGTATAATACATATCCATATATACATTATCCTCCAGTGTATATATATATATATATATATTTATATATATATATGCTGTACACACGGAACTCTGAACATATATTGCATATACAATATTGTATATATATATATATTATGTCACTTTATGTGGGATAGATAATATCCTTTATATGTGGGATAGATGCACGTCGTATAATGCAAAACGAGAATGTGTGTAGCAGATAGTATGCTCGTTGAACGTCTATGTCTAGTTGTCAAAACACAAACAAACACACACACACACACACATATATATATCGCTTATCCGCTGTAGGCTGTCTCTCTGTCTCTTACTGGCTGATCTTCTGGATGTTGACCTGATTACGGCTTGGTTTTGGTGTGCCATCGGTTGATGCCTTGTGCATTAGACACCGGCGCAATAGAAGTTGATAATTGCAATAACACACACACAAACACACAAACACAAACACACAAACACGTATACATAGGATAGGATAGGTTACAAGAAGACAAGAGGATCTTAAAGGAACACGACACAGATAGAAAGAAGCAAGAGAGAGTATAGGCCTAGTTCTTTAGAAACGTATACGAAATCAGAGTATATAGATAGTTGATCAGAGGGACAGACAGACAGACAGACACTCAGACAGACGAATGGACGGACAAAGAGAAATCGACTGAGACAGATCAATGAACAGAGACATAGAGAAACAAAGACCTGCCTCCAATGTCGTGCAAACAGACGAGAAACGCCGAGGCTAGAAAGGATTTCAATTTAAACACGCCAAGACGTAACGACTCCCAGGGGGGCTGCAGCCGGTCGCCGATCTGGGAGCGCGGACCGAACCGACCGACCAGGCAGCCTGACCGTCGCTGTGCCCGCCCTTGACGGTGCGAGGCAGCCCGGCCAGCAGGGCTTAGACCGTGTCCGGATAATGTACGACGCCCACCGGACCACCTGAACCTGGTCTTAATGTACTCATAAACCCAGTAATACTTCTCGCCCTTTGCTGCACGTACAGCAAGGAATCGTGATGGCGCCTGTCGATTTATATGGAGCCTTTACAAGGCGAAGGGTTGGAAAGGACCGGTCGTGTAGGGTTGAAGCTTAAGAGCGGAACCAAGTCACGAGAAAAGTTCTTGGCACTGAATCAACGTCTATCATGGTAAGAGCGTCGTGTCGACAGACACCGGGAGTGTTTGTTCCGGAAGGTCTCCGGGCGAAGGCTCCAGATCGGAAATCTGTTGGACAAATAATATATTATACATTATTTCGTTCAAAAGCAGAGCAGAGACACTAAACGTAGACTAGAAAAATGACTAAATTAAACCGCCTGAAAACTAAAACTAGTGATCCACTGGATCATGCGCAAGCGTTATACAACCACGATCTGACATCAAACATGATCTATGTATGTATGTATGTATGTTACAGTATGTATGTATGTATGTATCTATGTATGTATGTATGTATGTATGTATGTATGTATGTATGTATGTATGTATGTATGTATGTATGTATGTATGTATGTATGAGCACTTGTTATAGCGCTCCTTCAAGATTTCTACTCAGAGGCGCTCCCGACTACAGCGCGGACACTGAATCGGAGTTTCACGCCGAAACGCATGAGCATTGCGAGTGAATGACTTGCCCAGGGTCCCTACGCAGCGGCTTGAGGTGGGTTCAAACCCGCAACCCTCCGGCTGCAAGGCACCGAACAAACCCCTACACCACCGCGGCCCACAGTGATGTCCGTCACTGACCAAGACGATTAATTAGATAATTGAACTCATGTTCCTATGTATGTATGTATGTATGTATGTATGTATGTATGTATGTATGTAGATAATTTAATAATGGTGACTAGCAGGCAGAGCGGTGTTCTCCGAAGAGAAATTCGTGAAAGTCCCTATAGTACCAACTTCTGAAACAGTTCTTCCTCACTCTGGTCTCTCTGGCAACTGAACTCGGTTCTTCTCTTGGCATCTCTTGATCAACCCAGTGGTGTCACTAGGGGACGGGGGGGGGGGGTGTTGACCGCAGTGGGTGACACCTTCAGAGGGGGTGACTCCAAAATGACAGTCTAAAACAATTTTGCAGCGTTTCAGCAGAAATTTATTATTTTTAAATTAACAATAACCCTAACCCCAATCCTAGCTGAGAGATCCATGGGGTGACACCATGAGTTACCGCACTCAGTGAGACCAGACCTAGTGACGCCACTGGACAACCCTTCTGACACGACAGAGCGCTCGTGAATAATTATAAGCTGTTGCCCTGCGCTTAGCTTTTTGAGTAGCGTTTTATAAATCTGGGAGTTTACGATTAGCCTACGATTACCACAACAACGGTCGAAGAGTGTCCGACTGCGTCCCAAAACTTGATACCCGAAGATTTCAAGGCTGAGATAAACTTTGGATATCGATCTGATATCTCTCTTGATTCATCAGATCGTCATTTCTTGTACTGGTCCTTCTTGAACTTGTTAGACACCCCAAATGTTAGCTGTGGCTGGTCTGAGAGCGACCTCTGAGTAGGTCTTTTGAAGAGGCGCTATATAAATTCTCGGAATGAGTGAATGAATGAAACGTAAACCTTTATCAACCTTCCAGCGACTTCCGTCCAAAGTAGCCTACGCTGTCGGCGACACAGGTCGAACTCAACAAGGGCTGTTAAGGGTTTGGTGTTTCTTGTTGGTTTTTGTTGTTGTTTTTTTTAGACCAAAAAACCCCAGAAAACCGCAATTTTGTTTACAAATTTAGAAATCATAAATGCCAAAAATGGCGTCTCCAACTCTCTTCGCAATTATTGTGTCGTCTTCGTTAATTTCGTTACATGACATTCTACGGTTCTATAACTTACTGTTCTAGTTAATTTCATTTAGGCCTATGCATCTGATTAATTTGAACGCTATTCATGCCATTTTTATGAGTTTGTGATCCGAAATAGGACAATCCTAAAAACAAAACAAAAAACAAAACAAAAAACCCAACTTTTCATTTTTTGCACCTCAGAACTCAACTGAACTTTAAACTACTCTGCAACACTGAACGTAACTGTCAACTCCCAAAAACCCAGTCTCCACGGATTTTTAATATGGACCTCATCACTCAAGTCCACTCCGTGCTTAACGTCCTGAAAGCCTTCAGGACCCATTCACAATAACTCCGTAAGATCTCCGAGCTCCACAACGCCATGGGGATCCGAATTATACCAAATTCCCTCTAAATAATTTATTTCTGAAATCGAATAGGTCACGGACCCTGTCACTTCTCGTTATAGCCTAGCTTCGTATACCATATTAATATCGTCTGAACGGGAATATCATTTGATGAGTGCCTCTTTGGTTTTCGTCTTCGTACAGGATTTCGATCATTGCTCGACAAAATTTCTTGATGGAATGCTTTTAAACGGAAAGGCTTTCAAAGAACGAGAGGACTGTGCGAAAAATGTAGAGCTCGATTGGCTAGAATATAGGAAACGGTGCGCAAAAGTGATGTAGCTACAGAGTAAATTAACGTATTATTAAACTTTATGTTGCGTTGTTATGTTGACACTAGACGTTTGTCCGTCCTAAGACGGTTGAAATTACCTTCATAATGTACCTGTACCTCTCTCCCTGCAACCTCTACATATGCCTATCCCCTCCACATCCTCGACCTCCCCTCCCCTTCCTTATATGATGTCCAAGTTTTGTGTAAGCGTGTCATCGGTCTGTCAGTGTCACTATTGCAATATTTGCAGTAATATGGCCTACTGCAGGTAGGCCTGTATTAACCGTCCGGAATATTCGCAGTAATCCTGTGATATTTATAGACGCTTACTGTTGTGATATTCATAGGCGAAAATCAGGTCACACCCTATCAGTTGAACTGTATTTGAAATGGGTGCTTGAAGCATTGATCTAACAAAATGAATGCTGACATTCATGACAGTCCGACATGCAACACCGCCTATCGACTTCAGTCCGTCTCTAAAGCTGGCTCACTTGCTTGATTAAATACTTCCGTGCTAAAACTAGCTAGACTATTAAGACTGGCTTGACTTCACTCATTAGTCTATTAGACTCCGAAGCATGCAACAGCGTCGATATAGCTGCAGCAGGCTTCTTTTAGCTATCTCTCAGATCTTCCGCCACTACCAGTCTGCCTTCTTCGACGCTAAACTCGGCAGTACTTCATTCGACTGAAGCATTTCAATGTGGAACATATCCGAAAACAGAATTTAGAAGAGAAAACACAAGGCAAAGCCACAAGTAGAAGGCGGTTATCCCGTAGTTTACGTTGCTAAATTATTTCAGTGTCAAATGCCGTAGGCTACTTGACGTTAAGTAAGCAGTCTACCAATGTCCATGATAACTGTCATCAATCCAGCTTCCATTTAAGAGAATTTTTCATCAATCGAACTTCTGTTTAAGCAAGAATTATTGTCTTCAATCCAAATTCTACTTATTCAAGAATTTGTCATCGATCCGAACATCTGTTTATGCAAGAATTATTTTCGCCAATCCCACTTCTAGCTAAGCAGCAAAACTTCATCGATCCAGCTTCCATTGCAGCAAAGACTTGATTTAATCAATCCAGCTTCTATTTCGGAAACAATTATTTCCATCAATCCAGTTTCTATTTAAACAAATAATTAGTTTCATCAACCCAACTTCCATTTAGGCCAACAATTATTTTCATCAATCTAGATTCCATTTAAATTTGACAATATAAAATAATTAAACAACGTAAACCACGGTTTTACCCAGACGGTTGTACAATGTACATATATCCGTGGCGTCAATATACCGAGCGAAAGCAGAAATTCCTCGGTCATATTATGGACCCCTTCACATCAACTGGCGTATTGCCGTCATGTTCAACTTGACAAACGATTTTGCGTTGAACTGGGTCACAGCGCATCCATACGTCAAATGTTTTACTCCAATCGCAAGGACTGTAACGGAAACTGGTACTGATGCTTCTAATCAATAATTATGATCATTAATCTGTCACATCGATCCATTTCAGATAATTTGGACGCGCAGATAACCGACCGAATATACGATCGGATTTGACGACGACGTACGACAACACGCCGCCATATTGGACGACCGTTAGGCGAACATGGCGTCGCCCTAGAGTAATTAAGTGCGCAGATTTTATAGCGCCTATTCCGTAGAGTGAAAATGTAGGCGAACGATGGGGAAGAAGTTGTCGTTGCGACGAGCGAATCGATTCAAAGGGAGAACGTGAAGACAGAACGGACAGTTCAACGGACGCCGTCGAGACGTCAACAATGATGGCGTCGTTTTCGTAATGACGTCATTAGAAATGGTCTTATTCTGGCGTCGTCATAGAGTATAGCGCTATATTAGATTTCCGTTGTAAAGAGATTTATGAGCGTATTTGCTCAACAATATGACGAGGAGGAATTTGTTAACAGGTTATGGCGATCGATCTTCTCCATCTCCACAACAATTTTGGATCGTTTGTTGTCGGCGGTCACCTGGAGCCGCTCTAGCACATGTTGTGTCGAATATTCCCTCCAAAGGTCAGACGTCAGTACCAGTGTGACCACTCCTTGGGATTTTTCCCAAGAACTTGAAATTTTTGGGGTCCGACTTGGGATCTGGGGATTTTGTATAGCAATCTTGGGATTTTTCTAAAGGTCTACAGACTAGTTTTTACCATACTTTTCAATCGTGGCAGCGAATCAGATTAGAAAAAACTCGCACAGTGAAAGACGTTTTTTATTATTGTTACTTATAAACATTGTAATTGGTTAATTTAATATTATGCTCCGGTTTGTCATTTGCCAATTCTTAGCTAAGCATTTTTGTGAATTATTGTGATTGTTAAAACGCATTTCATATTTCAGCGAAACTTTTTCCTTTACAGCAACTTGGGATTTTTCGGTACACTTTTGGCCAATCTTGGGATTTTTCTGGCAAGAGCTTGGGATTTCCGAAAATGGAGAGTGGTCGCACTGGTCAGTACAATCTCAGACCGAGACCACACAACCTGTAGCCTAAGCCTCATAACGCTCCTGCAGTTTGAAATCACTTAAATTAAAAATTAAGTTAATTAAAATAACACGAATAATTTAAAAAAATTTAAACCAAGGTTTAATCACTTTTCGAATCATGACGTCATTTTCTAATTGAATCGAATACTTCCGTCCGACTCGTTTTTTAATCGAATATTGAGGCTTCACAAGTACCTATGTAGGCTATGTATGCATGTAAGTGTATCTCTAAATGTATGTATGTACATGTAAGCATGAATGCATGCATCTGGTCATTTCTATTGCGCATTTAGAAACTTCTCAGCAGAACAAAAATCAAAGAGATCTCTTACTGTCTGTCTGTCTGTCTGTCTGTCTGTCTGTCTGTCTGTCTGTCTGTCTGTCTGTCTGTCTGTCTGTCTGTCTGTCTGTCTGTCTGTCTGTCTGTCTGTCTGTCTGTCTGTCTGTCTGTCTGTCTGTCTGTCTGTCTGTCTGTCTGTCTTTCTGAGTGTTCTAACCTAGCTTGCTTTTTTCTCCATTCTCTTTTTCCATCGTTGAAGACGACCATTGTGAGTTACTGACCTTTCCGTCTAGTGAATGACTTCGAAGATGTTAATCTAGCTTCTTGATACATTTTCGTTCGCTAGGTGACGGTACTGCAGCATAAAGTGATGATGAATATTGGGCTCAATTTCAGGAATATTGGGTAATTTGGGTTCAAATGAGACTGCGAATCTATAACTGACTGACTGATGACTTACTGACTAGCTTATTGAATGAATTATTTACTGACATAACGAATTACTCAATAACTGACTAAATGTCAGACTGACTGACTGAATTACTTGTAAAACTCACTAACAGACTGACTGAGTGAGTGACATAGTGACTGACTGACTGACTGACTGACACTCACTTACGCACTTACTTACCCACCAACTCACCCACCCACCGACGTCTATGCATGCATAATTGTATATATATAATATGCATGCATACACCTAACTGCGACGTAAGTATGCATACATGTATGTGTGCATGCATGTATGTATATATGTATGTATAATATATGTATGTATATAAGTATGCGTGGATGGATGGATGCATTGCTATGCATGACCATGTGAGAGGAAATGTTAGTCATATTTAGTTGTAGCCATACTGTAGAAGGTGTGTTAGGCAGACTCTAGAAAGTGTGTTATACATCTTGTGTTTGACCGTGCTTAGAAGGTGTGTTAGAACTTCGGCCATCTGGCGAAAAACGAACTCTTAGTATGCTCGGAACATTATAGTCTAAGTTATAGTCTAAGTGAGCTTGACATTTAAGCTTTGGTCTGACGAGATCCTGTTTCTGTGTTACTAAGTTAAACAGTGGCGGCGCCAGAGGGATGGGGGGCTTACCCCCCCCCACCCCCTAACTGCGGCTCAGCTCAACCAAAAAAGTGGAAAATCACTGCAAATCACAGGGAGGATGGGACAAAATGGAAGGGCTTGGAGCTTTAGCCCCCCAACCTGAAATCCTGGCGCCTCCACTGAAGTTAAACCTCCGTTAGTATAGGATTACCGATGTAGGTGAATATTATATTTAGACGTCATTGCTGTCTGGCTCGCGACCGACAGAGTTGCTTATTGATGTGAAGGCTGTTTATGGTAGATGCATGGAAAGAAAAGCAAGAGCGGAAGCCAAAGCAGAGGAGAGAAATTTTAGACCTGAGGCAGAGGAAGGAAGAGAAACAGCTGAAGCAGAAGCGCGGAAACTGAGACTTGAGAAAATTTCAGAGAGAAAATTTCAGTTAGAACTAGAGTCGAAGGAACGACAGAGGCACCATGGTGCACTGCAGTTATGAAGCTTTGAAGGCACGATAGCAGAGACAGAGGAAGTACATGAAGGATATAGGTTTCACATTGTCTCAGAGGCTGCAATTGTCTCCAAATTTGACGAACTCGATGTGGAGCATTACTCAGGGTCCTTTAAGAAGGCACTGGTAATACATAAATTCCGTGAAGGGAAATGGACTCTTGCATATCCAATTAAAAGGAAAGGCTCAACAAGTCTTTACTGAGTTATCTGTGAGGGAATGCATTGATATATTGAAAACTGTGCTACTGTGGTACGCATGTGCTATCAAGTAGACTACACGCTACATGAATATCAAACTGGTACCCGCTGATTCGATTTGAGATTGAATTTGAGATTCGATTTGAACTTTAACCACTGATTCGAATCGAGAATCGATTCGACTCTCGACTATATATGTAACTATGTATGTATGTATGTATGTATGTATGTATATATGTATGTATGTATGTATGTATGCATGTATGTATGTATGTATGTATGTATGTATGTATGTATGTATGTATGTATGTATGTATGTATGTATGTATGTATGTATGTATGTATGTATGTATGTATGTATGTAAGTATGTCTGTATGTATGTGTGTGTGTGTATGTATGTATGTATGTATGTATGTATGTATGTATGTATGTATGCATGTATGTATGTATCTGACTATATACATATATATTTATATCAGGTAGATAGCAATATGTGCCGTGAATATTCCTAGCATATTCCTTGTCGTTGCTTTGATAAATTTATACATATGCTGATCTGCCAATAACAATGAGCTTTCACAATGGACACAGAGATTATGATAACAATTCGAAAACATTTACAGCGTTGCCAGTAGCAACGCGGGACGCCATTTGCCGTGTTCAGCAGCCAAGTCCATCCATCATCTCGTTTTCTGTACGTGCTGACAATCAGAAGTGTTTACCAGCGAAATGGCTCCAATTACCTGTCAAAAGGAACTGTGGCGTGTTAGCTTTTGATGTTAGGTACAGCGACATACTGCAATCAATCAAAAACCCGAAAATCCTTTAACAGAAAACTGCAATAAGTGTAGTAAGAATAAATCAAATGATACAGAAAACCATGCCACCTGGGGCGCACTCAGCCCTCCATCTATTGTGTTCCAACGTATATACATACACGCACACATACAAGCATACATGCATACATACATACATACATACATACATACATGCATAAATACATACATACATTCATACATACATACATACATACATACATACATACATACATACATACATACATGCATAAATAGTTAAATACATACATACATACATACATACATACATACATATATACATACATACATACATACATACACACACACATACACACATATACATATTATAGTATACCCCGCCGTTGGATTGTTGTTGTCGTGTTTGCGCCTCAGCCGACTGACTATGACTATTTGACCTCTGAACCAATCCTCTGATGAATTTTTCTTCGACGGTGTGTATGTATGTCTCTTGGCTTTTATAGAACTTATATTATGTAACAACTAACAACCTCTCATAAACGTTGTACGCTAGGTGAGGCACTAAGCGTATACCCTCAAAGCTTACATTTTGCAATGTTCCTTTCTCTTCCTATCATATGTTCGTTTTATTTTTCATGACAGGTCTACAGTGCGCAACCAATTACAATAGAGAAAACAGTTAACTGCTATCGTTAGAAAGAAAAAAAAAGAGTCAGTTACAGTTGGATGTGACCTGGGGCCGAGCGATTTTAAAGTACGCGTGGAATAAAGTTCTTCACATCCTTAGCGAGCAGTTAAAAATTCATACCTTAAATGTTTCCCCATTGGTCCTCAGTCTATTCCAACCAACAACCCTGATATTATGTGATATAGATTCGATGTCACACATTGACGAAAGTAGGATAATGTTCCAATTCCGTGATTGGAATCCACAGCCTCGGGATGCATCTGAACGGAGACTTATCACGTCAACTTCCTTTACGTGTTCTGCTTCTACCAGCTGCGCCAAGCACAGGTAATGCTGCGCAATCATTCATTTGTATCTCAGACAATTGCGCTATCAATCAACGCTGCAGTGACCCTCTTGTGATCGTTCATCTTAACCATGGGTGTAGCCAGGAAATAATTCGGAGGGGTTTTAAGTTGTCGGGGGATGGTGTCCATTGGATATGGTCAAAAACGTTCAGTTTGTTTGTATTTCGCATATAATTGCATAGAAAATTGTTTCGGAAACTTATTTGGGTGGGGGTGGTGAACCCGTAAAAAACCCCTATATGCGCGGGGCGCGGTGGTGTAGGTGTATGTTCGGTGCCTTGCAGCCGGAGGATTGCGGGTTCGAATTCACCTCAAGCCGCCGCGTAGGGACCCTGGGCAAGTCCTTCACTCGCAATTGCTCATGCGCTTCGGTCTGAAACTCCGATTCAGTGTCCGCGCTGTAGTCGGGAGCGCCTCTGAGTAGAAATCTTGAAGGGGCGCTATAACAAGTGCTCATACATACATACATACATAATTGCATAGCAAATTGTTTCTGCCCCTCAAATAATTAATTGAACCCGTAAAACCCCCCTAAATGCGCCCATGATCTTAACACGCCTGGTTACTTGCAATTCAGTTCTTGCATGCCTCTCAAGTTCTCGTTTACGCCAGCTCCAGTCCATCCTAAACTCTGCTGCCGGAGCCGTAGCCTTCAAGCCGATGTAAGTAAGTGAGTAAGTAGCCTCTATTTGCATCTGACAAACGCATATGCAATGCATTGTATACAACGATTACATACATTTTAACAGAAACTATAACAGTAGCAGATTATGGAGTCACACATGCGCAACTAAATATATAACTAAAGACACATCGGTTAACAAAACTGCTCTTAAGCGATTTAGATTTAACAAAAGACAGCATGAAAGGATGTCCTCTCTTGCGAAGTAAGTATAGGCTTTACATATACCACAATATGTGCAAGAGAAACAGTGACTGCGCTTGCTTTCTGTTGCCGAGCGAAATTCTTTAAAGATCATCGTCCTATAGTGGTACAGACAATATGTTAGCTCTGCCCCGGCGTACATACATCATGGAGCTCTGTGTTCCAGTCTCCTGAAGACAACAGGATCGGTGATCGTTGCGCTCTACTAGCCATGGAGATATGCGGGTGTCGTGCTTCCACGCTTAAACTCGAGTCCATTGTGCTTTTCATTTCCTGCCCGCCGACGATGTTTTTCCCGGACCGAGGAGCCTTGCTTGAAGACTACACTATTTGAGTAAATTGTCAATTTACGTCTAAATTGTCAGTTTTCACTGCGTGTATGAAGCGAAACCAAATTGCTGTGCTAGCAACAACCCAGTCGATACTAAATCATCACTCCGCTATAAAGGTGTTTGATCATGAAGACCAAAATTAGACTGTTTTTATGCTAAAAATGCACAAATTAAGATTTAGCTTTGCAAATAATTTATGGGGCGGGCTCACCGAGCCCCAACCCAAGCCCTAACCCCATTTTGCTCAGGCATCTTTCAAGCAGCGGCGTAAATCACGGGGGGGGGGAAGAGACAGAGGGGACTGTTTCCCCAAAGTTTTGCCCCACCCCCAACAAACTCCGGACCCAGAAAAAATCTGTCCCCCAAAGTTTTGTACAGATATTTGCTTATGGGTCTTTGGCACCCTGGCCCGTCACTTGCTCGCAAATATTGCCACTGACCCGCCATTAAAAAACCTTTGACACCTCTGACTTAGATGGTACTTATGTATTTGTCCGCTCAAACATGACCGCATCATTAATTCCTTTGTGTATTATGCCTAGTGCATTATGCTCAACTGCCCTGTGCATTATTATTGAGGCGCTACACAAGCTACTACGTACTTATGACGATTCCGTTTAACGTCACAATCGTCTCTCGGAACAATTTACGTCATAGCAACATCATAAAATCTAGAGTGACGTCATACGGACGTTTTTCGTTATTTCGCTCCGACGTCATAAATCAGTGCAACATCCGGTCCGTCGGCAGTTTCCGGCCGTTTACATCCGGGTCAGAGTGCGTCGGCGACCGCCATGTTTGCCCGACAGTCCCATCGTGTCGTACATGTATATCGTCGCAGAAGATATTAGCGACATGAGCCGCGGTGAAAAAACACGGTGACAAATTGCCATGTTTGCCAGCGCGCGCTCGTTGGCAATTGCGCTTATCTTGCCATGAAGTGAGTGAAAAATGAGTGTGTCACTGGGCTTCCGGTTGGTCGTTCGTGTCTTAAGCCTCGTGACGTCTCGGTCATGAGATACCCTTCCCCTTCCTCCCCTTGTCATCCACTCATGCCCGGTTGCCATGGCAGCACTGGAACAGGACATCTGCGATGTTTCTAAATACACGTAGGCCTACTGATAACGAACGAAAAACAATGGTGTATATATAGTTCGTTTGTGTAGACTGTATGGGTGTAGATGATAATAGATGACTCCAGTATATGATGGGGATCATATACTTGGTGGCGGGAATATGCTTTTAGCGGATCACAATAGGTGGTTCCACTATGATGCAGATCGTAACACCATTACACGATGTAGATCACTATAGGTGGTTCCCATTATGATGCAGATCGTAACAACTTGCACCATTATACGATGTAGTGAAAGGGGGCCCGATAGCGCATTGGATAACATCTGGCACAGAGAGCGAGAGGTACCGAGTTCGAGCCCCCGTTGGGCGGATATGCTTTGTAGGCTGCTATTAGCGCCGTTGTATTGCAGGCTGTCTGTTCTGTTAGTAGTTAAGATTTAAATTGCATAACATGTAAATGTACAGCGCAGTGCGTTTGTCAGGCGCTTATTAAAGAAAAGATATTATTATTATTATTATTTTATTTTTTTTATTTTATTTTTTATTATTATTATTATTATTATTATTATTATTATTATTATTATTATTATTATTATTATTATTATTATTATTATTATTATTAGATGACAATAGGTGGTTCCCATTATGATGCAGATGGTAACAGTTTGCACCATTACACGATGCACATCACAATAGGTGGTGCCAATATAATATTGACAGATCAAAGTAGGTGGCACCAATACCTATTGGCAATTCACAACAGGTGGCGATGGTATATTGTTGAGACAAGAATAGATTATCACAATATATTATTTCAGAATCTGGGACATTTTCGTGGTCACGATTGCCCACAGATTCAACTTATCAACAGCGTGTAACAACGTGTAGTTGCAGATAACAACACACACTCTCGCATGCACTGGGAGCGCTCTGATTGGTGTAGCACTGTGAGTGGCGCTATACAAATTTACAGATACAAAACAGTACAATACATGAGTATAATTATATGTGCATTGGATATCACAATCGGTGAAGCCAATTGTGCATAGTAGCACTTTATCTTGCCATGTAACGACGAGCTGCAATGATCTTCCAGTCGCTTTTAGTACACTCTCGTCCGAGACTCGTCGTCAAAGTCAATATAGACATCTGGAAGCGAAGGAAAGGTTGAGAAGGGAAGAAGGGAAGAGAGGGCAAGAAACAGTGAGTTGGGAAGGACTAAGAGATAGGAAAGGAAGGGCAGGGAAGTGTGGAAAGGGTTAGTAGGGAAGACAATGGCAGAAAGAGGAGGTACAGAAGAGAACGAGGGAAATGGAAGCCAGAGATTGCAGAGTGAAGATTTCAGAGTGGAGAAGGGAGAGTAGAAGAGAATGAGGACCGAAAGTGGAAGGCAGGAAGTGGAATGGCCAAAAAGGAAGAAAGAGAAGGAGGTAGAAAATGAGAGGATATAGAAGGGAAGTTAAAGAAAGACAGGAAGGACACGAGGACAGGGAGGGAAGCAGTTGAAGGAAGGGCATAAAATGGAGCGCAGAGTAGAGAGAATTGTAAGTACGGAAGAGAAAACGAAGGGTTGAGATTGGCAGAATGAAGGAGAAGAGAGGAATGAGAGCGGAATGAGGAAAAGTATGGAAGCGTACGAAGCAAAACGTAGATTGTGGATGAGGGAGAAATCCCTGGGTGATGTCCGAGCGACTAAGTGGACATAACTCCTGCGATATCCCGTCTCGCGTTTCAAGTCTCGCGAGATCAAATCTCGCCAAACGAGAATTAAACGCGACACGATCGTAAAGCAAGATGGCAGACGAGAACGGAGCAGATGGCACTCGGCCATAAACGGCGTCTTGAGAGAGCCGTATAAATGGTCCATGTTTCCCAGTCTTCCCCCATCCCGTGTTATCTTACAAGCGCCCTACAGCTCTGCAGGGTCAATGTCTCCCTGTCTCCCCCACATCGTTTTATCATACAACTGGCCACAGCTCTCGTATGCGTCTAGTAACCTCTTCTTCTAAAACGGTTGTAGCTCATACTTGTGAGGGGCGCAGTCGCTCAGTAATAAACAGGCAGCCCCATAAAGGGACATAAAAATGGAAAGGTCAAGTTCAAGGCCACAGAGGAACGATGAGTGGATGAATGAATGAAAACAGACAGATAGACAACGTGGATGTATGCGAGGATGGATGGATGGATGGATGGATGGACGGACGGACGGACGGACGGACGGACGGACGGACGGACGGACGGACGGACGGACGGACGGACGGACGGACGGACGGACGGAATGGATGGATGGATGGATGGATGGATGGATGGATGGATGGATGGATGGATGGATGGATGGATGGATGGATGGATGGATGGATGGATGGATGGATGGATGGATGGATGGATGGATGGATGGATGGATGGATGGATGGATGGATGAATGGGTAAGTGGGTGGATAAATGGATGTGTTGGCTTGGGTATGCGGGTGGATGAATGGATATTGGATTGATGGATGGATAGGATCAGAGAAAAACAGAGAGAATGGCTGACTGAATGAATGAATGAATGAATGAATTCATTAATTAATGACTAACTGACTGACTGACTGTGCCTAGTTATCAACAAGATTGAAAACGTCGATACAGGATTCATAACTGCATTGTTATTGAATTCCATCATCGGGCATTCGGGCTACCATCAGCGAAATAAACAGCACATGGCAACAACAACAACAACAGCAACAGCAACAATAACAATAACAACAATGACATTAACAGCTCTTAGCCCAACAAAGAATTCCTCCGTCGCCTTAGTAACAGCCTGGTTAACAGCAGCAACAAAGCGGTATTTAACTGAAGGAAAAGCTATAACAAAGCAATATTCACAGCAACAATGAAGCATTATCAACAGCAGTAACAAAGCAGAAGCATTTTATCATCAATTAAAGGATTAAGTAACCCAATAAAAACAAAAACAGCGCCCATTCATAAGAGGTTCCTAAAAGAAGCTATTCAGATGGTCAGACACAGGTATTCAGTAGGGTGGGGCAAAAAGTAACGAAAATTCGAATTCAGTTTCCGGACAAACCTAAATCAGGGGTCTGTGTTAAATGCAATATTGTACCAAAAATGGATTTCTCATATATATCACCGTTTTCTAGCAACTTTGTCTGAAACATCAGCCCACAAACGCAATATGTTGTAAAATGAGAGCTTGTGTTACATCAGCCGGTTTAATGGTTATGACTTCTAAATTTATAACCCAAAGTTAGAGCTACAAACAACAATGAGTAATAAAAATGAAAAAACATCCGGAACAGTGCTGCAGTTTGTTTTAACTTAGTACAGAAAAATCAGCTTTAGATTCTATAGTTGGCAAGTCCAATCTTGATTTCTTCGTTTGCATGACATCACCGTGGCGTGAGTCATGTCCGTAACTCGGCCACAGACTGTAGAAACGTCTTTGATATTTCTCTCCACATCTTGCTAATGACACAGATAGTGAGGTAGAACTACTCGTTCATTGCTGCCAACAGCTTTCGACGTAATGTCTTGCAGGTGTGGAGGTGCGTCGAAGTTGCATTTTACCCAGTCAACCATAATTTTATGTACGAATCAGATGTAAATTTAACTGTAATAGCTTTCTTGTCAAAGCAACGAATTGTATCACTGGAGTGAGTATTTCTAGCCATTAGATTTTTCTCACATGAAAATTTCCCTATTATATTCATCTTCATCGCCAACGGCTGCCAACAAGATATTCTCAGGATGGCAAAGTAGCTGTTGTTCTGAAGTAGGTTTACTGTATAATTGATGACAGTGATCGATCAATTTTGTCAAGTTTCTGGTACCATTATACTTAAAGCATGAAGAAGAAGTTAATTTCTTTGCTCCATCCTGGCACGACCGATGAGGTTTTATATTAAACCATGATGGTGCATAGAAATTCAGTATGAATTTTACAAAGCGTTGCAGATTATAGGGAAAACATTCTTTGCAAGCATACAACCTCAGCAATCGGTTGGCTTTAGTTAGCATCTGGCATGACTAAGTGCACCAGGTTCAGCGGTCTGCAAGCAGGAAATGTTATTCTCACTAGCATTGTAGCCACATTGAATCAGCTTACATATTTTAAGCAAGTAGGCCTACAACTGATCTTTACTTAGGTCATTCATCATCGTATCTTCAAGTTCAGCAACACAACCTGAAACAGGAGAAAATTCAATGAATGTTTTCTGCTGTGGGTCAAATTCCAACATGCCTGATACTGTTCTTCTGCAGTTCTTGAACTAGTGGTCTTCCCATCAGCGACTTCCACTAGCAGTGGCGTACCGAATGGGGGGCAGAGGGGGCGAGTCGCCCCGGGCGGCGCTTGAGAAGGGCGGCAAAATAGGGTTGAAGAAAAATAAAAGAAGGAGTGAATGCTGGAAAAATTGAAAAAGTAGGAGAGAAAGAAATAAAAGTAGAAAAAGAAGGAAGGAAAGAAAATAACCGTCGCTTTGGTCAAGTCTTTCGATGCCGCCCCTAAGCCTCCGTTAGAGGTGGCATCACTCGGAGAGCTCTACGTTAAACACTGCAGTAATTATAATTGTTGAAAAAGCAAGCAGTTTCCTTGTAATGTTTCCGAAATATGAGCTTATTATATTATTATCCATAATCCAAATAATCCAGTAAATAACATAGGCCTATAAAATAGTAGGGGTATATATAGGCCCTGTAATAAGATCGACGATCGTCATGCAAATTGCGATCTCTTAGAGAAAATTGCATATATTAAATTAACGCCAAGGGCGGCATTTTGGGCCGTCGCCCCGGGCGGCATTTCAGCTCCGTACGCCACTGTCCACTAGCTTCTTCTGAATCAATTCGTTAGCATGCATTAAACAAATTAACCACTGAAGAGGTCTTCTGAGACAAAGTTCAATGTTTCGGATTACTCCATTGCTTCAACCTGTATTCACAGCTGTTCCATCACAAACGGGTGCTCGTAACGTTGGTTCTGATCTACTATCTCTAATCATGGACAAAATTATTTTCTCTTCAAATATCTGCAGGCTTTCCTGATGCAGCAACAAGATGTTCAACATAACTTCGGCTAGGGATGCATACCAGAACACAGTGTTCTTCTTTGATTTTTCGATGAGTGTCCGTGCCGGCCAGCACAATCTGTAACTGTGTGTATTGTCTAATGTGTGTATTAATGTGATTGTGTATGTATGTATCATGTATGTATGTATGTATGAGAACCTGTTATAGCGCCCCTTCAAGATTTCTACTCAGAGGCGCTCCCGACTACAGCGCGGACACTGAATCGGAGTTTCACGCCGAAGCGCATGAGCAATTGCGAGTGAAGGACTTGCCCAGGGTCCCTACGCGACGGCTTGAGGTGGGTTCGAACCCGCAACCCTCGGGCTGCGAGGCACCGAACTCACCCTACACCACCGTGCCCCACAATATAATATAGTGTAATATAGTATAGTAGCAATTAATGAGTTTCCATGACCCCATTGTAATAATATTAATAAATGTGTATTAATTTCTAATGAAATATATTACGTCACACATCTTTTAAAGTTGCGACCCCTAGACATGATATAAAATATGAAAATGAATTATTTCATTAACCAGTAGATGAGGGAGCTTCTATTTATTATTGTCTGGTTGAGGCAACTGCGATTTGCCCCACCCTAGTATTCAGGTATAAACACATACACATACACATACACAGACACTGACACACACACACACACACACACATGGACATAGGCATATGCATACATACAGACACACATTCATACATACATCATACATGCACACATGCATATATGCATACATGCATGGATTGCATGCATACGTATATGCGGTACATACATACATGCATACATACACACGTGCATATATGCATACATATGTACAAACGTATGTATGTACATATATACATAAATACGCAAATACATATATACATACATACATACATACATACATTATACACACATACATTCATACCTCGTACATACATGCGTGCATACACATTTACGTACGTGCGGGCATGCATACATACAGTACATACAACTTTGGGGCCTGTCCTGTTTGAAGCGAGGGTGCATGGATACATTTGAAGCTTCAGCTCAGGTCACGCTTTGCCGCGAAAAGCCGAAAATTGAAACCAAGCACTGCCAAAATAAACTGGTCAAACTAAAACCGTCAGAATCCATATGGGCCTCCCGATTTTGTATGTGGCGAATTAATTCAAGAATTGTAAAGCTGAAGACATTGATTTTTCACACATACTGACAATAGAAAACATCAAAGGCGATTACAACTATGCAGCTGGTTACTATGGAGACCGTTGTCAAGGCATAGGATACCTTGACAACCTTGTATGAAATTAGTTCAGCTTGGATATATACATACATAAATACATACATGACTTCTTGGAGACAGGTCGAATGGTGTGTGATGATTACATATATTACATTGTGTTACACATTACATTATGTGAGGCATTACATTATATTACACGTATTATTATATTGAACAATACTTTACATTTTCGCACTACATTATATTACACAATACATTAGATTACATTACATAAATAAATTTAACAGAAGTTTACACATTTACAATCTCACAAATTCAGCTAATGATTCGCAGTAACTAAAATGATGACGATGATGACTATGATAACGTCAAAGATAAAGATAATCATCATTAATATAGCATCAGCAACAACAACAATAAATAAATAAATAAATAATAATAATAACAATATACAAAATATAATAATAATAATAATAATAATAATAATAATAATAATAATAATAATAATAATAATAATAATAATAATAATAATAATAATAATAATAATAATAATAACAATAATAATAATAACAAATAAAATAAAATAATAATAATAATAATACAACAAATAAAATAAAATAAAATATAATAATAATAATAATAATAATAATAATAATAATAATAATAATAATAATAATAATAATAATAATAATAATAATAATAATAATAATAATAATAATAATAATAATAATAATAATAGCAACAACAATTATATAATAATAATAATTATAGCAATGATATAATAATAATAACAATGACAAATGTAGATGCTATAATCTAAACGGAAACTCCTGCAAACAATTTCGTTGATCTTGACGACTGTAAAAGCGTAGAAAATAATCGTTGAAGTCGATAGCAAATAAACTATAAAAAATTGACTAATTAACGCTACACAAAAAGGCTAATTAACTCGAGCAACAGTCACTAAAATTTCCGCTATAAACACTTTTAAATGGTTGAGCGCATAAAAGACTGATAAACAATTATTTCAACGGATATTCACAATGCAATGTCTAACGTTACACTTCTGGCCACGCCTACTATGATAAGAGTCACGCCTACAACGCTGATAGTCACGCCTACACTGATGCTAGCCACGCCCACTGTTTTAGACAGCCAATCATCGTATATCTTTCGGCGGCCGAACTCAGTCACGTGATTAAGACATCAATAAATAGTGTCATGTCATCTTTGGTATTCGCAGTATAGATATTTAATTTATTTTGTTTAATATATCGAATTTTCATCAACAAGCTGCTTCCATATTATATTCCTTCACCTTTCAGGGATCCTTCTGTTTTCGATCTGGAATATTTCACTGCGTATCAGGCGATCCCTTCAGGTATTCCTTAAGACGAGGAGAAATTGGTAGGCGATCAATGAGATCGAGACGGACATGTCTCATGATGATGAACTTGCACAGGTGTTTGAGGCTGTGCAAGCATTTGAACCGTGACAGTGGGTGGAGAAGTTGAACGGGGGCGGGGCTAAGGCCCGGCCCACGTGGTCTCAGGTAGTAAACGCAACGCCCATCTTTTGATACTTCCATGGCCTTGTTGATGAAGTCAACGATCGTGGCGACGCCTTGCAGTTGCATCTGTGAGTGGAAGCCGAACATCCCTGCAAGAAAATTTAAACAAAAACTTAGATAGCGACAAATTTTCGAAGTCCCTCAGCGCTAACAATACTAACTGAATGCTGCTGTGAGACTTATAGCGCGCCGTCCTTCCTCGATTCTCTCACATCTCTACATTTATGGCTGTAGCATTGTGTCGTATTTTGTAATATTTTGTAGTATCGTGTAGCTAAGATGGTTTCGTATCATACAGGTTGCGTCGTGTAGGCTACATTGTGATAGTTGATTCTGGTGCAGTATTACATGGTGTAGTGTTGTTCGGTGTTTCTATAGTGTTGCAGGAGTCTCGTATAAATTTGTTTAGTGTACCATCTTTATTCATCGTTGTAAAGGAGGGAGTAGTGTTGCTTAGTGTAGCGGGTAGTGTCCTGTACCTTTGTAGTGTTCGATCCTCGTATGGTGGGTGCTGTTCAGGGACCGGAAGCTGAGGCTGAGGATGTATCTGTCATCGGAACTGTCGCGAACGAGGAATGTTCCATCTGGTTTGTTGGCCAGTTTCATCTCCGCCTCTTCCAACTCCATCTGGCCCCAGTACCAACCACACTGCAACACCAACACACTACTCGTTATTTCTGTTGTTGGTGTTGTTCTTATTATTGTTATAATTATTATTATAATTATCATTATTATTATAATTATTATTATTATTATTATCATCATCATCATCATCATTGTTATTTTTATTATTATTTATTTATTATTATTATTATTATTATTATTATTATTATTATTATTATTATTATTTTGCCCGAGGTAGGCTATATTTGATCCAAAAATAGCTCGGGAGAATTTGTTAAGTGTCTAGATTGCCAGGTACTTTGTTGTAAGTACTGGCTGCTACATGTACTATTGTTATAATACTACCACTGCCATTATGACATAGACTGATACGGCTTCATTGCCTACCCCGCGCACTCTCCAACGTTCAAACAACTCTGCAACAATGCCGACACTCGTCTCTTTGGGGCTGTCCTGATGGACGCGGGCCACGTCCTGCACAGCAACTACCTCCAACCAAAGCCACCCACTACTCCATCCGTCCCCGTGCTCCTCAGGACTGCAGAATCAGGGAATCCCCCCCAGCCGCAAGCCTGATGCGCAAAACATTTATCGATAGGATGTTATGTACATTGTACTTTCTAACTGTGTTTATTAGATGGGGTACACCAAAGTGGGATTAGCAATTGGTTAATAAAGAATATACATACTTACTTACTTTGAGCATACTGCTGACCATGACTGTTACTATCGCGATAAAGTATCGCAATACTTGGTATCGCCGATACTTTTTTCAGTATCGCGTTGAGTACTTCTACTTTGTTGGTATCGGATGTGTATCGCCCATGCTTTTTTTAGCCTGTCAGAAAGGGTATTGGTGTTGGTATTGTCAATACTTTTTTCCCAGTATTGTTAAGAGCCCTGCTGCTGACTCCCACTGAGAGATGCATGATTCTCTTCCGGCCGACTTGCGCATGCGCTATTTTACGACAATAAGAGCAGCGACCTGTTAAATCTCACACGCGCGTTACTCGTCGCAGTAAGGCTTACCGAGTAAGCTGATACATCTTCGTATTTACGACCGAAGTTTCGACCCACGACTGCGACGGGAAATCTATTCGGAAACTCTTATCAGTGACCAGCGGTGGTCAGTCGCTGTCCAGTCGGTCAAGCGCTGACCCCGACTGACGAGATTTCGCGGAATCGTCGAACCCTATCGTCAGAGGGGGACACGCCCTGAGGACGACGTCCAGAGTGAAGGATTGCGCATGACCCCGTGAACCCTTGTCGCCTCCACAGTTCCGGCGACTGAAGGGTGTGAAGCTAAATCGGAGCCAGACAAAAACAGTTCCCATGTATACTCTGATTGGCACATTGGCCGACTGGTTAGAGCGGTTGACCTGTAACGCGGAGAGTACGGATTCGATCCTCGTCCGGGCGGTTACTGTGTAGGGACCGTGAGCAAGTCCTTCGCGCACAATTGCTATGCAATATAATTGCATCTGCGCCGCCGAGGCGTGTGCACTTCTGAGCTTTGAGCCACCTTTGGAAGAAGGGTGATATCAAAATTAAGTTGTATTGTATTTATTGTATGGTTCATGACGTGGAATGTTTTGTCTGCCGATTCAATTATCTAAATGACTGCTCTGTTCCAATGTATACGGCTGGTAAGATACAGACAGCTCGGGCATCTATATTCCGCTTACTAAACTATAATTGTAATTATTGTACGTGCTCATTTATATTGCGCCTCTTCAAGAATACTCGACAGAAGTGCTCCCGACCCGATTATACAAGTCCAGGATATAACAGAATAGTCTTCAGTAGCTTGCCAAATGGAGGTATGAAAGTAGAAGCTCATGTCGCAGATAGCATGGAAGCCTGTTTCAGAATGTTGGCCGACCACTCAGAGGCGAAACTCTGTACATAACTTTGGGCACAGATGTTATCGGGGGCCGGATTTTGCATTTTGGGGGACAGATAGACCCCAGTCAAAACCCCAGAGGGGAAGTGCCCCTCTGCCCCCCCACCCCCCGTGATTTGCGCCACTGCGACCACTGAAAAACCTCCATGCATTGTGGCAGAATGCGGCAGGTAACCTCCTCCTCCTCCTGGCTCCCCTCGGATTCCGCAGGGGAGTCGCACAATGCCCTTGACCAGATCACCGTGTGTATCAACCCGAAGAAAAGTTGTGTTTCACAACAAACTTTGCAAGAGATACTTTAAAATGCGCCACACTATATCTCGTGTGAAAAATCGGTCTGAGGAGGCGGAAACGTGTTCGCCGCGGAATCAATTTTCCGCCACACTGGATGCGATCCGTTCCGGCTGCCAGAAACGGATCCGGATTATCCGAAAGACGAAAATAGAAACCAATCGATTCCGTTCTCGGTCGTTTCATTTCTCGAACGAATGGGAGAAGGTTCGGAGAAGGTTCGGAGCAGGAGGTCGGTCCCGATTATCGGTGGCATCGGAGCGTCGCTGTTGGCATCGCCAAAGCTCGTCCAATTTCAGTAATTGCTAGACTAGGAATGGGTTGGCTGACGGTGTCAGCGTTGTCCACTTTGGGAGAGTGGGAAGGGGTCAACGAGATTGACACTTGGTGCTTCTTCAAAAGGGGTTGAGACACTCTGGCCCCGGACTGGAGGCCGACCTAACCAGTTCTGATCGATTTAATGGGACTGCCGACTGGCGATTCTCTTCAGAGGTCGACACCCTGACCCTATAGACACACCCAGTCATTCCGGTTCGATTAAACAAGATTGACCCCTCGCGATTCTTCACACGGGGTTAACATTCTTGCCTCAAATCGATCGACCTAACCACTCAGCAACTGCAATTGTCTGGGAGTGTCTGCTTGCACGAGATTGACTGTTCGACATCTGCGAATGGCCGACTCAGAGGTAACCTCCCTCATACCGTAAACTGGCATTTAGATCGATTGTCCAAATACTATATATATAGTATACACCACAGGCTGTTCCATAACTCCATCCCTCTTACTCGAGGAAGCGTAACTCCGCCACTGTTTGCTTTCTGACAGTGCCAGTCCCAAGCCTAGATGAAGGAGGAGGGCGACGCTAATGATCTTTGTTATCACACAGTGTCGTTAAACTGAAACTGCTACTCGAGAAAGCGTTGGTTCTTGGTAATCAAAGTAGAATGACTGGTCGCAAGCAACGTGAGATTGTGGTTGTATAGCGACATTCAATTCAATTCATAAGCTTTATTGATCACGAAATACAAGTTCATAGATAATGCTTGACGGCAAGCAATAAAGGTCAATGGCCCAAGGTCAAGGCATCTACTTACGCTTTGGAGCTCGCTGAGCAGTCAAGGACAAGGACCGATGGTCAAGTCACGTATACGGTATACCTACGGTTTGAAGTTCGCTTTTGTCATCTACTTACTTTTTGGAATTCGCTGTGCGGTCAGCGTCGGGAACCTAGGGACAAGTATCTAGTTACGCTTTGGAGCTCGCTATGCGGTCAAAGTCAAGGACTCAAGGTCAGGTCATCTACATGTATAAGCTTTTAAATTCGCTGTGGTCAAGGTCAAGAACCCATGGTCGAGCCAGCTACTTACTCTTTGGAGTTCGCTGTGCGGTCAAGGTAACTGAATCAAAGTCAAGTCATCTACTCACGCTTTGAAGTTCCCTTTGCGGTCAAGGTCTAGTCATCTATACGTTTTTAAGTTTGCTCAGAGGTCAAGGTTAAGGACCTAAGGTAAAGTCATCTATACTTACGCTTTGGAGATCGCTGAGACTTCGAACAAAGTCCGCCTGTCGATTGGACGACGACACAGGATAGTTGGAGACGGGAGACAGGACGACCTCTGAAAAAGAAAAAGTGCAAATCAATCAAGCGGTCAAATTTTTAAAATGTTAATTAAAAATTTGTTAATTAACGCTTGACAACGCGTCTCACTCCGTTGAAACCCCATCCAAGGCTAAGCTTACATTTCTCGAAAGTTGTATTGTATTGTATTTTATTGCATTGCTTTGTATTGTATTGCATTATATTGTATTGTGTTGCACTTTGCATTGTATTCTGCTGCATTGTATTGTATTATATTGTATTGTATTGCATTATATTGTATTGTACTGCATATTGTATTGTATCGTGCTGCAATGTATTGTATTGCAAACCTGCAGTTCTCAACCGTGAATTTGATGACCCTTGATGAACAACCAGTAAGTACATAAAAGAAGACAAGTAATTTCTATAGACCTATACCATTAAATAAAAGCATATATAATTTTCTAAAAATAACCTTAATCGTTAAGTCCAGCATTTGCAAAGAACTACTCCAAATTTCTAAAGCACTACTCCAAATTTCTAAAGCACTACTCCAAATTTCTAAAGCACTACTCCGATTTCTAAAGCACTACTCCAAATTTCTAAAGCACTACTCCGATTTCTAAAGCTCTACTCCAAATTTCTAAAGCACTACTCCAAATTTCTAAAGCACTACTCCAAATTTCTAAAGCACTACTCCGATTTCTAAAGCACTACTCCAAATTTCTAAAGCACTACTCCAAATTTATAAAGCACTACTCCGATTTATAAAGCACTACTCCGATTTCTAAAGCACTACTCCAAATTTCTAAAGCACTACTCCAAATTTCTAAAGCACTACTCCGATTTATAAAGCACTACTCCGATTTCTAAAGCTCTACTCCAAATTTATAAAGCACTACTCCGATTTATAAAGCACTACTCCGATTTCTAAAGCACTACTCCGATTTCTAAAGCACTACTCCGATTTCTAAAGCACTACTCCGATTTCTAAAGCTCTACTCCAAATTTCTAAAGCTCTACTCCGATTTCTAAAGCTCTACTCCAAATTTATAAAGCACTACTCCAAATTTCTAAAGCACTACTCCGATTTATAAAGCACTACTCCGATTTCTAAAGCTCTACTCCGATTTCTAAAGCTCTACTCCGATTTCTAAAGCTCTACTCCAAATTTATAAAGCACTACTCCGATTTATAAAGCACTACTCCGATTTCTAAAGCACTACTCCGATTTCTAAAGCACTACTCCGATTTCTAAAGCACTACTCCGATTTCTAAAGCTCTACTCCAAATTTCTAAAGCTCTACTCCGATTTCTAAAGCTCTACTCCAAATTTATAAAGCACTACTCCAAATTTCTAAAGCACTACTCCGATTTATAAAGCACTACTCCGATTTCTAAAGCTCTACTCCGATTTCTAAAGCTCTACTCCGATTTCTAAAGCTCTACTCCAAATTTATAAAGCACTACTCCGATTTATAAAGCACTACTCCGATTTCTAAAGCACTACTCCAAATTTCTAAAGCACTACTCCAAATTTCTAAAGCACTACTCCAAATTTCTAAAGCACTACTCCGATTTATAAAGCACTACTCCGATTTATAAAGCACTACTCCGATTTATAAAGCACTACTCCGATTTATAAAGCACTACTCCGATTTATAAAGCACTACTCCGATTTCTAAAGCACTACTCCGATTTATAAAGCACTACTCCGATTTATAAAGCACTACTCCGATTTATAAAGCACTACTCCGATTTCTAAAGAACTACTCCAAATTTCTAAAGCACTTTCTCTAACGCTATGTTCAGGGCAGAGTTTGTTTTGGGGATATGCTAAAGCGCTACTCCAAATTTTCAAAGCGCTACTCCAAATTTCTAAAGCGCTTTCTCTAACGCTATGTTCAGGGCACCAGTTTATTCACGAGCGCCGCAGTAATTAATACACTTTGGCAATCGAACTGTCGTTCGCGTAGCTATATCGCCATCAATCGAATCCACTGAACCAAAGCATCGGTTACTGGCATCTTCCTTGATCACTGGAAACATATTTTTCCGTCGTTTGAAAGGGCCATCTATCGTCGTGTATTCGTCCGCCCTTTCCACCTCTTTCCACCTCCTCTCTTTCCACCTCCTCTCTTTCCACCCCTCTCTCGTCCCGCCCTTCGTGTTCCGCGCAACTCCGTCGAGAGCAGTTGTAGAGCGCATCATCCCCCGCCTGCCATTAATAACCATGAACGACGTCGGTTCCCAAGGGACGAATAGTTCTCATCAACCAATATCTTTGCCAGGATGGACGCTGTCTATACCGGACACCGCGATGGGCGACGCCAAGCCGCTGGGACTCCTTCCCTTTCCCTACCATCCATCCGTTCCTCCTCCCTTCCTCGCTGGCTTCTCTCCACCTGCCTCTATTTCTGTATACGTTATTCCCTCAAACTGTTCTTCTCTACTCTCTATTGTTCCACGTCCCTTCCTTCTATCCACCTGCATCTATATCCCTACGTTCTTCTCTCGATCTCTCCTTCTCTGCTCTCTATTGTTCCTCCCTTCTCTCGCGTTCCTCTATTAAGTCTATTTTCTTGCTTTCCCTCAATCTCTCCTTTCCTGCCTTTTATTGGCCCCTCCCTTCTCTCCACCTGCATCATTGTCTCCCTTTCTGCTCTCTATTGTTCCCCTCCCTTCTCTCCATCCGCCCCTTTTTCCTTGCTTTTCCCCTCAATCTCTCTTTCTACCACCTATTGTTCCAACTTCTCTCCCTCCCTCCATCTTTTCCGATTCCTGCCTGTGTCTTGCCTTCTTCTTCCTCTATTATTCACAAGTACCATATTCATTTCTTCCGCACCTCATTCCCTCTTTCTTCTTTTCCTCAAGCACTCCCTTCATTCTCCCTGCCTCTATCCCAACCTGTCTCCCTCTCCCTCTCCTCTATCTATCTATCTATCTATCTATCTATCTATCTATCTATCTATCTATCTATCTATCTATCTATCTATCTATCTATCTATCTATCTATCTATCTATCTCTATCTATCTCTATCTATCTATCTATCTATCTATCTATCTATCTATCTATCTATCTATCTATCTATCTATCTATCTATCTATCTATCTATCTATCTATCTATCTATCTATCTATCTATCTATCTATCTCTATCTATCTATCTATCTATCTATCTATCTATCTATCTATCTATCTATCTATCTATCTATCTATCTATCTATCTATCTATCTATCTATCTATCTAACTCTCATCTCTCCCAAGTTCCTTCTTCTTCTCTCGATATCTCCCTCCATCCCCTTCTTTCCCTCATTCGTTCCTCCCTCCTTATTTCGCCTCCATTTCCTCTTCCATCATTCCAACCTCTATTCGTCCCTACCTTCCTAACACCCTCCATCACATCCACCTTTCTTCTTCCGCACACCCTCTCCTTTCGCCCTCCCTCACTCATCCCCTCATACCATATTCATTCATTCTTCTCTTCCCCTTTGTCTCCCATCCTCCTAACACTTCTTTCCTCCCTCCTCCCTCCGTCCATCGTTCCATTCAGCCACCTGGTGACGAGCAAACTGCGCATATGGTCCACATCACGTCCTGGCACACGGAGGCCGCCGCCGCCGCCGCTGTAACTCCGCCGGGAGCGTGGGACCGCGGGTCCGCGCCAAGACGCGCTTAATTGTATTCTACGGCGCGCCATAAATTAAATTTTATGCGTGCGGCGCCCCATCCAGCCGTACGCGTGCACCGTTCACGGCCATAGACGCCCAGTGATAATGAAGGCAATGGGATTCGTACGTGTGTGCTCTGGCGATGGGGATGCGGACTTGGCTGCTGCTGCTGCTGCTGGTGTTGGTCGAGGTGGAGGCGGTGGTAGTGGTGGCGGACGTGAATGAATGGAAATGAGTCATTGAGAAGCGGGAGAATTGGATGAATGGACGCAGCCCGGAAGAACGTGTCGCGTACCAAGTGCCACGGCGGACGCGGCTCTCGCCGGAGCGTGGATTAATACGGGACGAGCCGGCGGATTAGGACGGGTCGTAAATAGTCCCTGGCCGTAAAGTAGTCCGGCGGCGGCGACTTAATTTCTGCCGCTTCGGCGGGCCACCAATGCGAACGGGGAAATCGCATCGAGTGGGGTAATCCGGGCTAATTGAGTAACTTCTATAGTGCCACGTTCCTGAGTTAAAGCCCGCGATGTAATAACCCCGAAACGGTCAAACGGTCTCTGATTCTTATCGCGTCCAGTGCGATTGTCCGATGACTATATTTCTACTATGGATTTATGTAGCGTAGTCGAACATTGGCTCATTGAACGTGAAATCGTCCGTTAAGAAAGCATGTGGATGGGGATGGAAGGGAGAGGGTGAGGTGGGGGGGGGGGGGTGGTGAGGCTTCCACACTTTGGTCCATCGCAGGTAGATTGAGACGTGGGCAAATATTTGTGCACAACCAATGGAACACGCTTTCTGCCACCTTTGGAACGCAAATACACGCCTATGTCAACACCCTCACCATACCACCAATACTACCACTACCACCACCACCACCACCACCAGCGCCATAGCCACTACCACTACAACCACCACCACTACCACCACCACCATAAACACTACCACTACAACCACCACCACTACCACCACCACCGCCATAGCCACTACCACTACAACCACCACCACTACCACTACTACCACCACCGCCATAGACACTACCACTACAACCACCACCACTACCACCATAACCATTACCACAACCACTACCACCTCTACCACCATCACCACTACCACTACAACCACCACCACTACCATCATATCATGTTATGCTATGCTGATATGATGTTTTATTTCATGCTGTGTAATGTACTCTCATGCAATTTTAAACGTAATCGTGTTTGCGAATTTATATAGAACCACTCCAGGACAGAATTATCAGAGGATAGCGGTTTCTTAAAGTGGTTAGAGTACTACATGGAGTTCCAAGAGGCCATTAATTAGTCGGAGAACCTGTAGAGAAAGTGCGCTGTGTAAGTAACTGCCGTCTTCAATAATTCCGGGATTCTTGTACGAATTTTCTAAATTATATTTTATATTGCTCCCGATCTAATACAATGAAACTTCGACTAAACAGAATGGTCTTCAGGCACTTGCGGAAAGAGGCAAAGAGAGGCTGAGGCGTTCATGTCGCAGGTTGTTAGGCAGCTTATTCCAGGAGGATGGGCCGACCATAGCAACACTTCTATGCTGGACCGTGGTAGTTCGGGTCTGTGGAACAGCCAAGTCGCCTTGAACGGCAGAATGGAGAAATCTGCGGCAAGGGAAACGGAGAAGCAGAAGCTCAGGACATTTATAAGATGGAACACAGTAATGTTATTTGATTAACTGTTATGTTACTTCACGTTATGTACTGTAATGTGAGATAATGATGTTATGTAATATTATGTCATGCTATGTCATGTTATGCTCATACGTTGCTATGTTACGCAATGCTAAGTTGCCATCTTACATTATGTCATTTTATTTTATGCTATGTAATGCACTAATGTAAGTAAGTAAGTAAGATTAAAGAATGTCCTCACTTACTTACTTACTTACTTACTTACTTACTTACTTACTTACTTACTTACATGCAGGATACGAGGGAGAAAGACACAGAGGCAAACCAATATTTACACTGGATAGATAATATAAATGAGGACATAGCATCATTTGGACTAGCACTACGGGGAGCAATGGACTTGACAAATGACCGAGGACATTGGTAATCATTTATTTTTACCCATCGTCGCCAAATCGCTGGCGTCAGGAACTGATGGTGGTTATGATGATGAATGTTGTGAGATTTTATTTTGTGTCATGTAATGTCATGTAGTGTGAAATTGTTAATGTTATGATGGATCTAGAACAGGAACGCGGGTTACTTCTCGGACTGGTGGTGGTGGTGGTGGTGATGGTGGTGGTGATGGTGGTGGTGGTGGTGGTGGTGATGGTGGTGGTGGTGGTGGTGGTGGTGGTAGTGGCGGTGATTGTGGTGGTGGTGGTGGTGTTATTGGCGGTGATTGTGGTGGTGGTGGTGGTGGTGGTGGTGGGGGTGATAGTAGTGGTTGTGGTGGTGGCAGTGGTGACGGTGGTGCTTGTGATCGTGGTCTCCTTATTCTGTTCCTTAAAGTGCTTAGAGTGTTGCATGGAGTTCCAAGAGGCCATTAATTAGACGAGCACCTGTCTATAGGAAGTGTGCTGTCGAAGCAACTGCCGTCTTCTCTCTAAAGCCTGGATTCTTGCACGAATTTGATAGATTGCATTTTATATTGCATACATGATAATTACGAGCCGTGTTATCTTATGCACAGATATGCATATATATATCACGAATTATGAACCATTTATCATTCGTAATCACGTTCTTCCGTGCTTCGCAATATCACTCTGCAACGTTGGAATAAATACCAGGCCGTTAATACACGCGGCGCGGATCTGTTTCTTATATTCACGTATTAGGCGACTTGTATCATTTGATAAATGAGCAATTATTCAAATCTCAAATAATAATATTATATTCACGCAGACGAGTGATATATATATATATATCATATATTTATGTACACGAGTGATATATATATATATATCACGTATATGGATAGACAAAAGGTCATATAAAATATATAATGTATATCTAGTTAACGTGTGCAAATACATCCATAGCACAGTAGAAAAGGTGCCATTTAATAGTCTCTCTCTCTTTCTCTCTGTCTCTGTCTCTTTATTTCTATGTTTCTGTCTCTCTGTCTCTGTCTCTGTCTTTCTATTTCTCTGTCTCTCTGTCTCTGTCTATCTGCCTCCCTGTCTGTCTGTCTGTCTGTCTCTGTCTTTGTCTCTGTCTCTGTCTGCCTGTCTGTGTCTGTGTCTCTCTGTCTCTGTCTGTCTGCCTGTCTCTCTGTCTATCTCTCTGTCTATCTCTCTGTCTGTCTCTCTCTCGCTATATATATATATATATGCATAATATGTGTATATATAACATATACACTGTGTCCGGAAAAATTCCGACCCCTGAGATACGAATGAGAGAACTAGTAAATTGTCATCAATTTTTAAAATTCCAAAAACAATTTAATCCTGAAATATTAGTGAACTATAATTTATGTTCAAAATGTCCGCCATTGGCTTCAACACAAGCTACGAGACGCACACGCCACTGACTAACGGCAGCATCGACGACCAGTTGATCAAATTCATCCCAAGCATTAACAATTCGCTCACGGAGTTCTTCAATGTTTCTGACCTTTGTCTTGTATACCTTCTCCTGCATTATTCCCCAAATTTTATAATCAACAGGATTTAAGTCCGGACTGTTTGGAGGCCAAAGATTTGGAGGTATAAAATCTGGAGTCTCCTTTATCAGCAGTTCGACAGTTTCACGTGCTCGGTGAGCTGGAGCACCATCTTGTTGAAATGTGTAGTAATCTGAATATTGCCTGATATCAGGTAATAATTTTTCCAACAACAAAGAATCTCGATAGTAAGCTCCATTTATTTTAACGCCAGGTTCTATGAAATGTATGTCTGTTTTACCAAGAGCAGATACACCAACTGAAACCATTACTGACTGGCTGAATGTTGGGCGAGTACTAAGCAAACGATTAGCTGGGATGTTTTTCTTCCGAGTTCCGGTGGCAACGTACAGACGATCATTTTGACTGTTCTTTGGTGTGGCGATGGTAAACAACTTTTCGTCTGTAAACCAAATAAAGTTTACCATTTCATCAGGATAGCGATCTAACAAAATCCTTGAACGCTCGAGCCGTGCTTCCTTGTTGGCTTCTGTTAATTCAGTCGCTCGTCTTTTCTTTAAACACTTTAGATGAAGGTCATTTTTGACAATTTCGTGCACTGAAGTTTTTGAAATTCCAGTCTCTCGAGCGATTTCTCTTAGCGTTAGATGTGATTGAGGTCGATCTTCTTGACTTAAAACGAGATCCTCAACTTTTTCGATATTTTCAGTTGTCCGTGCAACTCTCGGTCTACCGCTACCCTTGCGACGCTTACACGATTCGGTTAGATCAATTTTTCGTATAAGGTACTTTAGTCCACCTAATGTCCAACCCTTGTTCGGAAATTTTTTCAGAAACTTCTTGGCTCCATATTTCTTGTTTTGGCGTAAAAATTTTATAACAATTTTGTCTTCCTCGCTAAACGCCATTTTCTTGCAACTTTGTTTACAAAATATAAAACTCAAATACGTCACTATGACGTAAGTTTAAACGGGGCCGTTAATACATTACAAAGAATTTCGTTTGTAAGTATGTCAAGATGAAAATGCTTTTGTATTTTTTTAAATCGATTATTATCTACTATAGTTTTTTTAACCACATCTGTGGGGGTCGGAATTTTTCCGGACACAGTGTATATACATATGTATATAATATTATACATAACCTGTTAATGTGTACTGACTGTATACGACCACGAAGTGTATAATAGGCCCTATGGAGGCTGGTGTCATTTTTGGCCGTGTGATGTCGTTGGCGATGTATAGAGCGTCTCCTTAGCTGCTGCTGCTGCTGCTACTGCTGCTGCTGCTGCTGCTGCTGCTGCTGCCGGTGATGTCTTGAACAGAAGCGAAGCCGCCTCTTATTTATGACACCCGGCAGACGACGCCTGACGTCTTTTGGCGTCATCAGGAAGCGTCACGTCATGCCGTAAGTCGTCGTCTTCGTCTTCGTCGTCAGATGGGAATGAATGAATCGCCGAAAATAAGCTAATGGAAGCGGGCAATTTATGTGGCGCCAGCGAAAGGATTCACCCGGATTTCAGTCTAAGTGGACGAGAAGACAGACAGAGACGGGCAGACAGACAGCAAACATACAGAGACAACAACAGACAAAGACAGACAGATAGGCAAACAAACAGACAGACACAGAGACAGGGAGACAAATAAACAGACAGAGACAAATACAGACAGGCAGAGACAGACAGACAAATAGACAGACACAGAGAGAAAGAGAGACAAATAAACAGACACATACAAATACAGACAGGCAGATATATAGACAGACAAATAACTAGACACAGACAAACACTGATAGAGACTTTAGGGAAAGAAAGTGAGAGACAGAGGGAATTAAGAAGACAGTGAGGGACGTAGAGAGAGAGAGAGAGAGAGAGAGAGAGAGAGAGAGAGAGAGAGAGAGAGAGAGAGAGAGAGAGAGAGAGAGAGAGAGAGAGAGAGAGAGAGAGAGAGAGAGAGAGAACGAGAGACAAAGAGAGGGGCAGAATGAGGGACGGAGGGAACAACGAAGGGAACGCCGGAAGCAGAGAGGAAGGGGCAGAGGGTGAGACAGACGGATGGACTTAGGCGTAGATTAATTAGAGTGCCTGGATTTGATTGCTTCGATTTTTATGTCTTAATTAAAATGCTTTAGTAAGTTGATGAGTTCAATCGGTTGGTCAGTGCGTTGGTGATATGGTTTTAGGTGGGTGTATCAATTTCGATCATTAGGTATATGGATTGAGGGGTTGGATTGTATTAGAATGGATGAGTGGATGGATGGATGGATGGATGGATGGATGGATGGATGTATGGATGGATGGATGGATGGATGGATGGATGGATGGATGGATGGATGGATGGATGGATGGATGGATGGATGGATGGATGGATGGAAGGATGGATGGATGGATGGATGGATGTATGTCTGTCTGTCTGTCTGTATGTATGTCTGTCTGTCTGTATGTGTGTGTATGTATGTATGGATGGATGGATGGATGGATGGATGGATGTACGGATGGATGGATAGATGGATTGTTGAAGGAATCGATGGACGGCTGAACGGATTGATCGACCACCCTATATCCATTGCACATTGATCCGTCTACTACCCCAAAAGCTGTAGTCTAAGCCGTAATACCAGTCAACGAAGGAGGCTGATAAATTATTCATGAAGAGGGAGAAAGGAGAGGGTTGGACGGAGTCTGCCTTACTGCAGAAGGGCTTCTCACGGATCGATCCAAGTGTTTGCGGACTACTGAGGACGATTCGTCCTAAGGTCAGCCTACGTAACGGACGAAACACGGACGAAACTAAAGATGGACAAAGGAAAGGACAAATGGACAAAGGAAAGGACAAATGGACAAATGGAGAGTCATCCAAGGGAACAGAGAGACTCATTGGCAGAGGTAGATGTGCTGTCGAACTAAAAGAGACAGACAGAAATAGAAGAACACGCATAATTATGGACAGATACGCATACGGACAGCTAGACGATCACGGATAGAAGAACACACATGGACAGAGAGACATATAGACGAATACGGTAGAGTATTCAGAGGGACAGGGACGGACAGCAAGAGAGACACAGGCATGCAGACAGACAAACTGAAGGACAGAGATAGACATTAGACAAGCGGAACCAGAGGCTCCATCCGTCTTAAGACGATGCCCACGTTGCATTCTGTAACCAACGAATACGAAGCCATCAAAGACCTTGAAGTTCATCCAAAACCTTCCGATCCCTCCAACCCACCCAATCCCTCCACCTCGCAAACCACCCTCTCCCTCCCATCACACCGAAAGCGATCGATGGCCTTAACTGGATGACTAAAACGTCCAAAGGCACCATTAAGTGTCTGTCTGTCTGTCTGTCTGTCTGTCTCTCTCTCTCTCTGTCTGTTTATCTGGTGAAAATGGCATCAGAATCAGGTTTATTAACCCCTTCAGCGAAGGCAACGGGTAAAGAAAGGTAAGGTTAGGGCAAGATAACAGAAAATACCCATTCTCATGAAATCAACACATCTCATTCATTTTTCCTCATATAATGAATATACCTCATTTCCTCTTCCTGTAATACCGAACGTTATCCCTCCTTATTTCCGCCGTGTTCATCAACGCATGGTCGGTCATTTCAGCGCAAACTTTGATCGTTGTCTGCATTAGGAGCTGGACCACACAGTCCATGGGGCTCACTCTCCCCTCCTTCTACCTGTCCATAGGTAGATACAGTATGTATGTATGTTAGCACGCATGTAAGGATGTATCTATGCTAGTATGTATGTATGTTTGTATGCATGTATGTATGCTAGTGTATCCATGTATGTATGTATGTATGTATGTATGTATGTATGTATGTATGTATGTATGTATGTATGTATGTATGTATGTATGTATGTATGTATGTATGTATGTATGTATGTATGTATTTATGTATGTATGTATGCATGCATGCATGTATGTCCATCCACCCGTCCGTGTGTGTATCTGACTATCTGTCCCTCCTCAGCCCGTCTGTATGTATCTGTGTCTATGTCCATATTTGTTTTGTCCGCCGATTTGACCGCCTTTTCATCCGTCTATTGATCTGCCTGTTCGCCCTCCAGCGTACCTGCTAGCCAACCAACCTGTCTGTCTGTTTGTCCGTCTGCCTCTCTGCGCATGCCTCTTCCTATCCGTCGCCTGATCAGTGTAATGCTTCGAGGCTAACGACTAATAATCCGGATGCTGAAAGGACACCGTTGCCATGGAGATCCGCCTCAGCAGCACGGCATAATCGCAGCATCCTTACTAACACAGTGGACCAGCTGTTTATTGCGGGAGGAATTGCATCTCCATATATATATATATATATATATATATATATATATACATATATATATATATGTGTGTGTGTGTGTGTGTGTGTGCGCGCGTGTGTGCGTGTGTGCGTGTGTGTGTGTGTGTGTGTGTGTGTGTAATATATACATGTATATATATGCATGCATATATATATATATATATATATCTTTCTCCTGCTGTTTAGCTCTTTGCATCTGTGCCTTTGGGAGTGTGCCTGCATGTGTGGGTGACTCCGAGAAGAGGAACATGGCTTCATGAATCAAGGGCACTTCTGCCGCTGGTGATCTTGCTGTGCAAACAAAATCTTGCTCCTTGTCCGTCTCTACCTATGCCTTTGTATCTGTCTATATATCTGTCTCTGATTAAAGAATGGAATAGAATGGACCAGACTGGAATCGAATATAATTGATCAATTAGATTTGAATATAACTGAATTGATTAGGATTGTCTAAAACAGAATAGATTAGAATCGATTAGAAAGAATGCAATAACACAGACACATACATACGTATATACGTATACATATATATTTACAAAGATATATGCACACATACATGAATATTGAATACATATATAAATATATGCACACATACATACACATTCATACATACACAAACCTATATACACACATATACCATACATACATACATACGTACGTACGTACGTACGTACGTACATACTTACATACATGTATGTTGATAATGGCATCAGTAAACGAATAAATCAATCAATGTATGAATGTATGTAAGTATGTATGTATGTATGTATGTATGTTGATAATGGCTTCAATAAACGAATCCATCAATTAGTGTATAAAAGTATGCATTTATGTATAAGTGTATGCATGTGCGTTTTGTGCATGTATGTATCCATTATGTATACATGCATTTGCACATGAAGTGTATGTACGTGTTGTCTCCTGTGGATCAGAAGTTGTTAATGGTTTCATAAAACAGTCAGGTGTTCGGTACGTATGCTTGGATGTACGTCTTCCTGTCTGTGTGCGTGTATGCGTCGACCTACGACAGTTGATTCCTTAGCGATTGTTGAGCACGTAATGGTGTCAAGAGACTGCATGACTTGGGATCCTTTCGAAAGTGGTGAGAAGACGGACGATCGCAAGTCATGTCCGGGATTCGATTACAATCGCAACCTGCTTCTTGGAGCTTCCGTTGACACGCGTGCACAGGGGTAGATAGGCGTGCAAACGGAGATACGGAAGAGGGATTTGAAAGAAACCGATGATGGATGATGGCTTTAATAATGGAAGATAAGGCGCTAAACAGCGATAGCTGTAGAGGAGTGGAAGAGGCAGATAGAGAGATACACAGACAGCAAGAGGCAGAGGTAGAGGCATAGAGAGAGAGACGTAGGCAGAGGTAGAGACAGAAATACCCGAACATTGACAGAGGATAAGGCAGGTACAGAGACAGATAGGCAGAGATAGAGACGAAGATAGGGGCAAGGGCAAGGACACAGGCAGAGTTAGAGAAGAAATTGACAGTGGATTGGGTAGACTCTCAGACTCCTCCTATTTATGTTTCCCTGTCTCTGCCTCTGTCTCTGTTTGTATCTCTGCCTCTGTCTATATCTGTACCTTTGACTCCACCTCTGTCCACGCCTATCTCTGCATCTAAATAAGTAAGTAAGTAGTAAGTAAGGAGGTTGAGGCAAAGTTACAAACACAGACAGAGACAGAGACAGAGGTATAGAAGCTGAGAACGAGAGACAGAAATGGGAAGAGTCAGGAAGAGACAGGAAGAGTCTAGAAACAGTACAATAGAGATAAAAGAAGAGGAAGGCAAAGATGAATAGGCAGACACACAGGTAACGAAACGGACACCTACAGAGACCGACAGAAAGACAGACAGACAGAAATATCTAGAGGAAGGGACACACACATTGACATGGTCATCAGGTCATGAGTTCATACGTCATCGACAGTATTTCTTTCTGTTTGTGTTCATTCGCCCGTCTCAGCCTGTGCCTCTGCCTGTGCCTCTGCCTGTGCCTCTGCCTGTGCCTCTGCCTGTGCCTCTGCCTGTGCCTCTGCCTGTGCCTGTGCCTCTGTCTCTGCCTCTGCCTCTGCCTCTGCCTCTGCCTCTGCCTCTGCCTCTGCCTCTGCCTCTGCCTCTGCCTCTGCCTCTGCCTCTGCCTCTGCCTCTGCCTCTGCCTCTGCCTCTGCCCCTCTCTGCCTCTGCCTCTGCCTCTGCCTCTGCCTCTGCCTCTGCCTCTGCCTCTGCCTCTGCCTCTGCCTCTGCCTCTGCCTCTGCCTCTGCCTCTGCCTCTGCCTCTGCCTCTGCCTCTGCCTCTGCCTCTGCCTCTGCCTCTGCCTCTGCCTCTGCCTCTGTCTCTGTTTGTATCTCTGCTTCCACCTCTGTCCACTGCATATAAATAAGTAAGTAAGTAGCCAGAGGTGGAGGCGGAGATACCTCTGCCTCTGTCTGCCTCTGTATCTCTGCCTTCATCCATTCTCCCGTTCCTGCCTTCAATCGCATTCATCAGAATCGACTGATCTGTATTTGAATGCACGCGCCGTAACGTCAGAGACATTCAGACAATGCCTGACCCTTTTCTTTCCTGGTCCCCGATTTCGTTCCTTTGTTCTATCCCTGCCATTTCCCCTTTCGCAGTGGCCCATCTAACCCCGACTTCCCCTCTTTTCCCCGCTTCCCCCGTCAACTTCCGGGAGCGGAGTACGTGCGGATTGGACCGCTGGCCGCTCTTTTGCGTTCCTCGTCGTAAAATATGATTAATACAGATTGAAGCGGAGAGTCTGAATGCCAGGAGAGATGGAGGCTGCCAGAGGATGGAGGGAGGTGGGAAGGGAACCCGATGGAAGGTAGCGAGGGAGAGAGGGGAGGAAAGGAGGGAGGCAGGGCGCCAAAGGAGCCATAGCGCATGGATAATGCCAGAGACAGACTGACAGGCGGACAGACAGAAGCACTGGGATGCTCACAGAGAGAAACAGCGATAGATAGACAAACAAGGAATAGGATATATTAACAATACAGACATACAGGCAGAGAGAGAGAGACAGAGAGAGATAGAGACAGAGAGAGATAGAGACAGAGATAGAAAGAGAGAGAGACAGACAGAGAGAGAGACAGAGAAACAGACAGACAGAGACAGAGGAGAACAATATATATATATATAAATATACAGTATAGAGGGACAGACAGACAGAGACAGAGACAGAGAAAGGGAAAGAAGGAAAGACAGAGAGTGAGACAGGCAGCCATAGATAGAAGGAAGTGACATGACAATCCAGGAAACCATGTCGAGAGTCGTGACAGCCGGAACCAGATGAAAGAGAACAGCGAAGCAAGAATCCTGCGAAAGAGACACAGACGAAGTCAATGAGGAAGCCATACAGGGAGCCAGACAGGTAGCCAGACAGGGAGCCAGATAGGGAGCCACACAAAAAGGTAGACAAGGAGTCAAAAAGGGAGCCACACACGGAGCCAGACATGGAACCAGACAGGGAGCCAGACAAAAAGGTAGACAAGGAGTCAGAAAGGGAGCCACACACGGAGCCAGACATGGAGCCAGACACGGAGTCAGACACGGAGCCAGGCAGAAAGCTAGACAAGGAGCCAGACAGTAAGGCAGACAAGAAGCCAGACACGGAGCCATGCAAGAAGCTAGACAGGGAGCCAGAGAGGGTGCTGTGAAGGCTTCATAAGTGGACGGAGTCGCAAAGGCAGGACCGCGTCCTGCGACGTTGCGGACGGCAAGGAGGGAGGCAGGGAGCCAAGAGGAAGCCCTTAAGGAAGAAAGGCACAGGCGGCAGCGGAGGGAAGGGGCCTTGCCGCCTTCCTTCCCTCATTTCGCATTCTTTGTGTAGCTCGCCGTCGCCATCATATTTCTCCGGCGGCCTTTATTGATCGGATATTTATTGATGAGGAGTTCTGAAAGGAGAGAGAAGATTGGGAGACGACGGATCAGAGAGGATCTTAGAAGGGTCGACGCCTCCAGTGTAAAACGGAGGAGAAGGAGGAGAAGATGGAGGAGACATTTCCTTCTTCGTTCGTTCTTTATCCGTTCAGTCATTTTTCACAATCTGAATTTCATTTGCCTTCCATATCTGTTTGTCGAGGATTTTATTACTTATTCTGATTTGCCCTGACCACACCAGTCCCCGCCCCTGTCCCAGCCCCGTGCCCGTCCCACGTCCCCAGTCCCAGCCCCGTGCCCGTCCCACGTCCCCGTTCCCCGTCCCGTCCCCGCCTCTTTGGCATTCGTTCATTCAACGATCTATCAATCACTGAACCAGTCCTTCATTCTCCCTCATTCGTTCAATCCTTTATTCAATCGTTCACTCAGTCGTTGTTGAACCAATTCGTGTTTTGTAGCTTTCCATGTTCCGTTCACTGATTCCGTCCTTCCTCCACTCATTCCTTCATTATTCGTTCGATATTCATTCATTCGTTCGTGTTCGGTCAGTCGCTCAAAAGGACGGTCGGTTGGTCAGTCAATCAATCAAGTATGCATATGTATCAATACAATTAATATAGCGCCTTTTGAATGCCTCACAAAAGCGATGCACTGGTCTAAACAAGTACATTTAAGGATAGTTTGAAAAGTCTGCTGAATGCAACAGAGGGTGTGTATGTATGTATGTTAGAGCTGTACCGATTAAACGGCCATACGCGTAATCGGGCCGATTATTAGAACAATCGGCATAATCGGGTATCGGCAGAAATAATCGGTTAATCGGTGCCGATGTCTAAATTGTGTTATAATTTAATATTTTACATGAATTATTGCATATTCCAAGTTTTTTAAATCGATTTTCATCTATCGATTACGTCCATTATTATTTATGCATTAAAACATAATAGTTAACAACTTCCCAACTTAATTTAAACGTCCACCTTTATAGTTGTGACGATAGATTACTGGTTTATGCTACGGAACCGAACATTTTGACTAAACAAATAATTAAATATTCGGTCTCATAATGGGTATTGGCAGGTTAATAATCGGCTATACGCGGTATCGGTATCGGTAATTTAATAATCGGCCATACGCGGTATCGGCATAATCGGCAAAAAGCGATATCGGTACAGCTCTAATGTATGTATGTATGTATGTATGTAAGATCACTTGATATAGCGCCCCTTCAAGATTTCTCCCTCAGAGGCGCTCCCGACTACAGCGCGGACACTGAATCGGCGAATCGCATGAGCAATTGCGAGTGAAGGAATTGTCCAGGGTCCCTACGCGGCGGCTTGTGCAATGGAAGGGTAACCCAAAAGTATTGTATTGCATTTGAACATTTCTAAAGCGCCTCTCGCAGTGCAGACTAATGAGAGACGCTTCTTGTGCGAAGGGACCCTGAGAAAAAAGACCAGATTTAAGAGATGCAGCAGGGCCTCCAGTCAGAATCGTAGAGCGAGCTGAGGGCGGGAGGTCATTCCACAGTGAAAGGCCATTGCAAGCATAACTCGGGATTTGGCCATGGCAGTTCCAACCCGAGGAACAAAAAGGTCAAGACGATCCAGAGATCGACGAGGTCGAAGAGAGGCAAGCGATTGAGTTCAGTTCGTCTGTTCGTATATCTACAAATCGCTCGGGCGAAGATGTAAAAATTGCAAATTAAATGCCATCTATTTTTAAAGGAAAATACACACTTAGGTAGAATCAAGGATCAGTTTAGTGAGGTCGCCCAAGTTCGTTAACTTGCATCTGAACTCTAGATCTGGCGTCTTGAAACCCTGCTGCACTTACCGGTCGTGGAGTGTTGGGGGTCCTTGTGTTTCGTCAGGATCCCGCTGTCAAAGAAGACTGGCGTTGGTGGTCCCAGATCGACTTCATCTCTTCCATCAGCATCTGGCAATCCGTCAACCTCATCGAAACACTGAGGTCTTCGAGCGGCCAGCTTGTCGCATGGAGAGGAGCGGCAACAGGTGGCGGACTTCTGCGACACAAGCGATCGTTGCAAAATGGTACCAGAAGTGGGGTGTTGCTGTTGGGAAGAGCTGCTGCTGCTGCTGCAGGGCATCGTGGCGACCGTGTCGTCGGACGATGGATTGCGTCGTCTGCCATTGGTTGATGCGGAAGGGAAAGAATCGTCGCAGCAACAGCACCCGCCGTCTCTCTGGCTCTTCTGGCTCTGCTTCCTCGACTTCTTCTTCTTCGATCTTCCGAAGAACGGGTTCCTCATCTTCAGCAATTCCTTCAGCATCCTTCTCGTCTTCAGCAGGACGGCCCCTTGGTCGCATGACTGGCCGAAGCGGTTGGCGCCTCCTGCACCAGAGCTCGTCTTCCGGTGGGAAGCCGTTTTCCTTTCTCCTCTACCACGTCCACCTCCGTCTCCTTCATCGTCGTCCTCGTCTTCTTCCTCCTCCAGGCTCCCCTCGGACTCCGCAGAGGAATCGCACGATGCCCTTGACCGTCGTTGTTCCGCCCATCCGTGACGTGCGGTTCTACCGCGGCGCTGTCTCGGAATGTCCAGAGGGATGCCGAGCCTCTGTGCCTCTGCCACGACCTCCTGCCAACTCATGTGGATTGCCTCTGACCTCGGCCCGACCTCGTTGTTGCTACCACGTGCGTCATCGTCCGACCTGGACCCGACGGGGCGTAGGTAGGTTCCAACATCCCACGACGTCACATCCAGTTTAGACTTCGCGGAGGTCTCCTCTTCCTCTGGTTCTTTCTGGGCAACGTTACTTCTTCCTGTTTTGGAACCGGCCTTCGTCTTCTGACCCTCGTATCTTCCCGGAGAGGTCGGTCCTTGACCGCTCTGAACTGAACCATCCGTGACCTCGATCGACCCCGTGACCTCATCTGAACTGGTTTCGGAAGCCTTCTTTGTTCGCTTTTGTTCGTTCGTTCCCGCTGCGTGGTTAAACGTCGCGAGCAAACCTTTCTCCTGCTGACACCTTTCTGAATCGCTCGGAATCGACATTCTCTTGTCGGTCCTTGAACGACTCACACCGGAGTCCCTGGATATGAAACATCCATCGACCACGTCCTCTCCCTGGCTGGACCGTTGAATGACACCACCCATCGCTGCTGCTTCCGTTTGGTCAACCGTCTTCGTCAACTCTGATACGACCACGTCAACCTTTCCGGCAACCACTGGCGGCAAACTGCTACCATCCCTTAATTCCTCGGCGGTCAGCGCTCTGCTGGCCATGGACAGTTGGCGTCTGCGAACTAGCGTGCTGTCCAGCTTGACTGTGAAGGTGAACTGGAGCAGGGATGTGTCTTGGAACTGCGGTGACCTGTTGACTTCCGTCTGTTGAGCTGCTCCTTCGCCCGCTGCCTGGACCAGAGGGTCCTGACCCTGACGGTCGTTGGAGGGGCCACATTCGACTTCCTTTTCGTCGCTACTCGAGGACGATCTGGCAAGCAGTTGAGCCTGAAGCTCCTCCATCGTCACGTAGCCCGAGTCCTTACCTCCTCCGTCTGTATCGTCCGACGTGAAGTCCGGACTGCTCTGGATCGCCGACGTGTGACCTCTGAAACTCAACCCCTCATCTCCATTGACCTCTGGTTGCTTCTGCGCGGATTCAACCTGGCTCACCTCTGGCCCAGCCAAATTCAGACCCAGTCGGCCCTCCTCTATTCGCGGCTCAAACACCGGAGAGCTCATTTCGAGAGCAGCTCTTGTTCCCGACGTATCGATTCGGACTGTCGTCGGTCTTGGCGGTGACCTCCTTCGAAAGACTGGCTCAGACTCGAAGTCCTTCGACATCCGGTTGGCCAACAGCGCCGCCAAGCGACTCTGCCTCGTCTCCGTTCGCGGCACGGCCACCGCCGACGACGAAATCTGGCTCGTCTTCTTCTTTCTTCTCTTCATCCTAGGCGGCGACACCTTCACAGCCTTCACTGAGCCCCAGATCCCTGCCCGACATTCTGACTGCATCCCGGAGATCGTCTTCATTCCATGCGCACTACACGTGGCGTTTTCCAGCTCGGCCTGGGCGCTCCTTCGGTTGATGGAAGCACTGCTTCTTCGTCCGTTTTCCAAGATCAATCCACCTGGAAACCTTCCACATTCGTCGACGACTCTTTCGTTCTCCTTTCCAGGTCCACCGTCTTTCCTTGAACTGGCTTCCTTTGCGTTTTCTTCCGTCTCCCGCTCCTTACTTCGAAGGATTCCCTTCACGACCTTGACCTCTGTCTTCAAGTTCCGGTTGTCGAGGGACCTCGATCCGTCTGCTCTTCCGTGGCTGGCTATGGAAACGTGTTTCTTGGATGTGCAAGAGGAAGACGAGGAGGAAGAGGAGGAGGAGGGGACAAAGGAGGGTGGAGTGGTGGATGTCTCCTTGACCTCGATTCCGACGAGTTTGAAGGTGTCACGCCTTTTGCAGCAAGCGTCCAGCTTCATGACGTCGACGTAGTTCTTGAGGTCGAGGTTGTCGCACATCTCCCTTCACGCACCTACCAACAAATCCATCCAATACATCATTCCTTTACTTCGTTCATTTCTTCCTTCCTTACTTCCTTCACTCATTGCTTCCTCCCTTCTTTCCTTCCTCCCTTCCTTCAGTAATTCCATCCTTTACTCTTTCTTACCTTCCTTCCTCTTTCCTTCCTTCCTTCCCCTTTCCTTCATTCGTTCGTTTCTTTGTTCATTTCTTCCATCCTTCTTTCCTCATTAATTCCGTTTTTCCTTCCTTCACTTATTGTTTCCTCCCTTCTTACTTGCTTTCCATTCTTTCTTCCCTCATTCCTACCGTCATTCATTCATTCCTTCGCTCCTTCCTTCCCTCTTTCCTTTATTTGTTCATTCGTTCGTTTTTTATTCTTTCATTCGCTAGTTAACTGATTCATTCTTTCGCAAATTCTTCCGTTCGACCATTCATAAGATTAATGAAGCCGTGTATACCTATTACCTTCTGAATATATATACTCGGAGGTGACCGAGTTCAATACCTGTCAAAATTACATCGACCAGTGAAGCGAGCTAAATACTTTTAAAAGTAATGATTGTGAAAAATTCATTGCTCAAAAATTAGTATTACTACTTATTCTTTCGCTCATGTAATCGTGACTCACTGACTGGGAAGAGATATATTACTCGTATGCTGTATAATAGATGACTTGTGTAATACTAACTAGGCTACTCTTATTCATTTATTTTATTATCCTAATTACTTATTATAATCTGTGTTTTATAATAATGTTTCTAACTATATGTGCCAGCATGCGTTGGCAAATGGAGATTAAAGAATTTACTTATAAGTTATTGTTAAATGTGTGTTCGATAAAACCACGTGGCGGTAACCACGTATTCGTATTCAATTTTTACAGCACCGTTATAATTCGTTATGGCCAGGCATCGGTCAGTGTTATTATCACAATTATATCGCATTATCACAATTTTTAGATTTATACAGTGAGCAAATATATTTATATATCTTTTGATTGCCTCATTAAGCGCACCAAATTCAGTAAAATCGCATCAGAGCTATAGAGACGATAAATTTTACGCAACAAAATTCTTTCAGGGGCGTTACACGAAGTCCCTTCATTAGGACCGTTACAGTAAGGACCAAGAACGTTACTGAACAGCCCTCCATCTCTCGACCAGTGCAAACGACAACACATTACATGTGTCGCACGTGAAATGGAAAACAATGCAATACAATATAACGGTAATTTGATAAAGCCATCAGTACCAGGTTCAGAAGTGAACTTAATTGAAGCTGGGTAACACGAGACATTAAGAGTCATATTAAGGAGAGTGGATAAGGTAATTTTCTTGGTTAGAGCGAAAGACAGGCTACGTATGCAGGACAGTTGCGAACATGAGGAGATATAGAGTTTCATACATGCATAAATACATACATACATAAATAAATACATACATACATATACATACATACACACACATACATACATACATACATACATACATACATACATACATACACACATACATAAAATTATAAAGCCACATACATACATGAATGAACGCCGGCCGGAGACAAAACGTGTACGAGGAAGAACATACTGATCGAAGAGAAAATTGACCTTTCACAGAGCTACAAGGTTTTACCATGGATGTTAATATAGGATGACACACGATTTGAACGCACTGTTTCACATGATAAATGCAAGCTTGAAGGGATATACTCTGAAACCGGAAGCCATAGTATAAAACAAAGAGCAGATGCATGTATGTATGTTCGTATGTATGTATGTAGGCTATGTCTGTATGTATGTATGTATGTATGTATGTATGTATGTATGTATGTATGCATGTATGTATGTATGTATGTATGTATGTATGTATGTATGTATGTATGTATGTATGTATGCATGCATGTATGTATGCATGCATGCATGTATGTATGTATGTATGTATGTATGTATGTATGTATGTATGTATGTATGTATGTATGTATGTATGTATGTATGTATGTATGTATGTATGTATGTATGTATGTATGTATGTATGTATGTATGTATGTATGTATGTATGTATGTATGTATGTATGTATGTATGTATGTATGTATGTATGTATGTATGTATGTATGTATGTTTGTGTGGATGTACGCATGTATGTGTGCATGTTCGTATGTATGTATGCGTGTGTGTGTTGTTCATATGCATGTCAGTATACATGTTCGCATGTATGCATGTATGTCTGTATGTTCGTATGTATGTATCTGGCCTTTAACATAGCACATTAATTATAGGAGCCGTTCAAATGCTCTACACTGCCTATAATATTGTGATCTGTCGTTGGGCAATTCTGTTGGCAAGGGAAGACACTGGCTACACAATTTGATATGCCTTCGACTTTGGACCACACAAAACACACTGCACGATGCCAGGCCATAGCGTAGGCTGGCGGCGCTATACAAATTGGAGACGAATACATGGTTACTAACACGTGGTTTTATTGCACACACAATTAACAATAACTTATTGTTACAGGCCTGTCCGACTTGGAAAGATGCTTTTGTATAATATGCACTCTGGTTTCGAATTGAGTTCATCAATAAATGCCTCGCAGGTATTGATGTATGGACAACGTGCCATTGTGGCTGAGATGATTGATGGGATGCATCTCAGTACTAAAAACTGTCCCCGACAGCAGTTTATACAAATATTCAGTGTGCATTCATAAATAAATAATATAAATACATAAATAAAGACATACATATACACATACACAAGTTTGCATGCATACACAAATACATACGTACATACAGACATACACATAATATGCATGCGAAAACACACACCTACGTACATATATCATACATGCATACATACATACATGTACGCATGCCTGATGTTGAAGCATCCTGTATATCGTCAGCTTATCCTTTCTATCTATACCTCTGTTTTGCAAGCTATTGCAGACCATTTGCTCATTTATATAGCGTTTCTAGAAGGTTCTCCCCGCTGCGAGCAATACAAACCTATCACGAGTAATACAAACCTATTGTTCTTGATACGTTTGTATTGCTCGTCATAGGAATGTATTGCTCGTGGTCTTCCAATATACATGCATTATTTTAATTAATTTGTAACTTCTATAGAGCACCTTTGGAATGCACAAGGCATCAACGGATGGCGCACCGAACCAAAGCCATATTCATTTCAACATCCGAAAGATCAGCCCATTAAGAAGTCTGGAACTAGGCCTACTAATATGAAAAATACGTTTACAAATTATGAATCGTTAAGACGATGATTCTTACAGCGTTCGGTGTAAGTTACTAGTCGCTTCGCACGCAGTGGGATTTTTCCACGTCGTGCATGCTCAATGCATTCGTCCAATTTCCGAGAAACTGAGACAATCGAACTGCACGCCAGGCCGAAAACAAGAGAGTGCGCAATGCTTTGTGGGGGGATCGGGCGAGAAGCCGAATGACCGACCCAACACGAGGAGTTGAATGACCGACGAGCATAACAAATAAAGGCCCAACGCTCGCACGCGTACACACGCGCTCGCGCGCAAACACCCACATGGACACACCCACACACACAAATACACACATACACATACACACACACCAACATACACACACACGGGCAAACACGATGTCACGAAAACATATTGCAAGACGGCACGACATCACGATGGAACTCTTGTCGAGTCGACGTAACAGGCTAATGAATATTACATGATGGGAAGCATCAAGTGCGCTTACTCTGTAATGTATTGTTACTATAATAATTTGTAATGTACTACAAAGCAACGAAATGTGATGTACTGCAGTGTAGGCTAGTGTAGTGTTGCTTAGTGTTGCTAATGTTTGGGACTGGTAGGATAGTGGCGGAGTGTGGCTTATAAGCTAGTGTAGTTATTATAGCGTAAATTAAACGATAGTTTGATGTAGTGAAGCTTAGTTTAGTGTCATGTGGTGTAATGCATTGTGTCGCGCACTGTATTGTATCATGTACTATACAGACAAGCAAAGTTTTGCATATAGTGCAGTTTTTTATAGTGCAATTTTGCCTAGTGCAGTGTAGCGCGATTGCATTATCTAGCGTAACGTTGTTTAATCGTATAGTGGAACGTTTCTGCATTGTTTAGTGTAATACCGTTGGCGAATGTTACAGTGCAACGCTTTGGAATTTGTATATTGTAACGCTAATGCATAATGTATTATAACGCTGCTGCAGTTTATATTCTAACAATGTTAGTTGTTACTACTGTCACTACTGTATACTGTAACGCTATGACAATTCAAGGCCGTATTTAGGGGGGTGTTTTGGGTGTTTAAACACCCCCGAAATTAAATAATGTATAATATAAATATTGCATTCATTAACATATACGGTGTAAGAACTAAAAGCACTCATGTGAACTTAGATGATGTAGCTCCACAGTGCTTTGAGAGCTCACAGCGCTCCTCCAAACCCCTTATAGACGGTTGACTTGGTTGCTTGTCGGCTTGTGCAAGAACGAGCAAACACCCCCCGAAACAAAATCCTGGCTACGGCCTTGTATGACATTATCTTGTATAGGACATTGTAACATTGTTTTTAATTACATTGAACACAGTGTATATATATATATATATATATATATATATATATAGCGCCTTGCTTTGTGTAATGTATACACAACGCGAAACTGATGCCAAAAGCATTGTCTCCCGATCCGATACAAGAGGCATTGCCAGTGCAGACGTATGGAATGAAATGCCGTGACGGTTCGACAGGTTGTGCAAACAGAACCGATCAGGCGAATACTTGGCAACTTT
>JACEVL010000136.1:677401-762401 GCA_020284085.1 Aporrectodea caliginosa | reverse complement strand
TTACTTAACCTTGTCTTACTTTTACTTTACCTTAACTTATTTTACCTTGCTTTACTTTACCTTAACTTACCCTACCATGCGTTACCTATCTCTTACTACAGGGCAATTTTTACAGGGCAATTTCTACGCGTTTGCCTATCCTTATGACCTTGAGACTTTTAAACGCCTGCAGGCGACGTAGGTTCCTGCAACGTCTAGACATTGGAAGACATGTAGCCTACAGATCGCAACACGACGCCGCAGAATCGTTTCCCGGGTTCAAACGATTAAACCGTTAACAGTTGTTTTTCCTTTCTTATTGATTCGTTTATTTCGAACATTCCACGGTTTCCATGCCAACGGAAACGATAGGAGATTCGCCGATTAGTGATCGGACGCCATCCTCAAAGGTTATTCGATCCGCTTGATGGGAGGGATTCTAATGGCGGATAACATAACGCAAAGAGAATATATATATATATATATATATATATATTATATATATTATATTATATATATATGTGTATATATGCCTATATGTATATGTATATGTATATGTATATGTATATGTATATGTATATGTATATGTATATGTATATGTATATGTATATGTATATGTATATGTATATGTATATATATACCCGTTGGGTGCTAAGGTTCATCGCTTCTGCTTCCTATTTGCGTCACCTTAATAGAAATTCCCATTTATATGGCGCCTTTGTATGCTTCATTAAGACCATAGAATAAAGCTATCGGGTTTATTCCAGTCCAACATGACACAGGTTGAAATGTGTCTTGAATTATTTCAAAAGTATACGCTGTCCAGCGCGCATTGTGCTTTCAGATTCATTGCAACGTATGTATGTATCTATGTATGTATGCATGCATGTATGTATATGACACTACCTATGTATGCATTGGTGTATGCATTAATCTATGTATGTAAAAATGTATGCACGAATCGATATACATATGCATCCGTGTATGTATAAATATATGATTTATGTATGCATGTATGCATGTATGCATGTATGTTTGTACTATGTATGCATTTATGTATGTAGCCTTATATGTATGTGTGCATCTGTTTGTAGGAATCGATGTAAGTAGGTATCTGTGTAAGCAAAATGTATGTATGTTTATATACATGTATGTACATAATTACTTATATATGTACTATGCATGTTCATGACAATGTATAATGCGTAAATACTAGTTATTTATGCATGTGTGTATACATTTGCAAACATAAATTCAATTCATACATTGCTTAAGAACCTTTGCAATATTTTCAATGCTGCCAGATAAAGATCATAAATTTACTTACTTACCTATTCGCTTTCTTGTTTGATCACAACTCTGAAGAAGTTTATTTTTTCGTGCGGCTCTTCGCACTGGGAGCGCATCTGATTAGGTAGCATAGTGACAGGCGCTTTATAAATCTTTTAATACAATACAATACACACAAACATTTATACATGCCCAAATACATACACACAAACATTCATACATACACACATACAAGCACATGTATACATTTATACATACACACATACACATACGCACAGCGTCACCCCACTATAAGGAGAATTCGGACGCCGTGGTCGAATCGATCGATTCGCCGAATCTTCCGATAAGAAACGCCGAGAATATTATCATACCAGCGACTAAGGAAGGAAGGACGAAACGGCGAAACGTCCACTGCAGCAGCTGATCAAGCGGCTCCGGTCATCTGGTCTTCTTCAAGGACTGGTCAAGCAACTGACCACGGCGACTCGAGCGCATCCGGTCAGGTGGCCATCTTCGACGAGCGACGCGTGACCCTCAAAAGGTGATGCGTTCCCAGGTAGGTTCCCGTCCTCTCTCTCTCTGGCTGCTTGGTGTTCGTCAACAGCGCCTTGCAACGGACGCGGATGGACAGCGGACACCAGAAATATATGCGGCGGCGGCGGCGGCGCTGGCGAGTGTGACGGTGCGGCCTGGCCTCAGATGCTAATGCTCTTCTTCGTCTGTGATGCTTCGGAGGCTGCTGCTGCTGCTGCTGGGTATGGTGGTGGTGATGCTGGTGGCGGCGGCGCTGGCGGCGCTGCTGCTCTTGGACGCTGCTGCTGCTGATGCTGCTGCTGCTGCCTCGTTGTCGATATGAGGGCGAGTTCTCGTTCATTGATGCTTCCGTCCCTTGGTAGCAGCTGGCCACTGGGCATCGCTGGCTGCAATGCTGTCCGTTTGTCCTCTTCTGTCTGTTCGCCTCTATCTGTCTGTCTCTGTCTGTCTCTCGCTCTCTGTCTCTATGTCTCTCTGTCTCTGTGTCTCTGTCTTTGTGTCTCTGTCTTTGTCTGTTTCTGTCTGTCTCGGTCTGTCTGTCTGTCTGTCTCTCTCTGTATCTGTATGTCTGTCTGTCTGTCTGTCTCTCTGTGTGTCTGTCTCTCTGTCTCTCTTTCTCTCCATCTTTCTTGTCCGGGTGTCAGTCTATCTATGTCCGTTGTGTCCGTCTGCTGTCCGGCTTTTCGTCTTCTTCTCTGCCTGTGTGGGTCTGTCGCATTTGGAGCAGTAAGAATTCACCTTGGGCATCGCTGACGGTGATGCAGAGCCTGCAGTGAGAGATGGCTGACACTTACAGTACCAGATGCGATTGTCTCTTTTGGTTTTCTTTATGGTCTGACTGCGCATGCGCCTCTAGCGTAGACCCTGGACGATCTGCGGCCATTGGCTCCAGTGGGCGAATACCAGGTGTCGCTGTACTTGTCAGTCCAGATTTCTGTCCGTCTGCCTGTAGATGTGTCTTTCTGTAGGTCTGTTTGACTGTCTGTGTGTCTTCTTGGCGTCATCTCGACTCGTGAATCGATTGGAGTCAAGCTAACACGTGCGCAAGACGAATTCCGGTTCATGTGGGCTATATTTACCAAGTCATTCATCTGTGTGTGTGTATGTGTGTGTGTGTTTGTGTATGTGTGCGTGAGTGTCTCTGTATGTGTATATGTATGTGCGTGCTTATGTGTGTCTGTATGTGTGTGTCTGTGTATGTCTCTATGAGTGTTTTTCTGTCTGTGTGTGTATGTGCGTGTCTGTATGTGTCTGTATGTGTGTGTCTCTGTGGGTGTTTTTCTCTCTGTGTCTCTGTGTGTGTATGTCTATGTGCGTGCCTGTGTGTATCTGTATGTGTGTGTCTGTGTGTGCGTGTCTGTATGTGTGTGGTGTGTGTATGTGTGGGGATCTGTGAGTATTTTTCTCTGTCTGTCTCTGTGCATGTCTGTTTGTATGTGTTTGCGTGACTCTCTCTGTCTCTGTCTCTATCTGTGTGTATCTGTACATGTATGTTCCTGTCACTCTGGCAGTATCCCGCTTCTTCGTATGCTGTGATTTCGCACTAAATATGGCATAATCGCCTCTGAATAGTCTATGCTGCGAGAGGCGCTCTACAAATTTGTAGATACGATACGATAATTAATTAATAAATTAATAATTAGATTAATCAATTTAGAATAGATTAGATAGAACAGATTCATGGCTGGCAATCATTAAAAAATCAATCGATTAATCTCCTAAATTCAAATTCGATTAATCGATTAATTCAATTAATTTCGTATCTATCACGTAAAGCGCAAAAACTGTTTAAACTGTAGTCACTGAGTCAGTTACTACTTTCTTTCTTTAAAAAAATCTTCAATCATTGCACATGCTGAAGGTGATACATGTATACGTCAACGATGTGTTTGGACCGCGGTAAGCGAACTGTTTATTGCAATGACGACAGTTGTCACCAACTCTTCTTCCTTAGTCTCAAGCACTTTTCCTTACTGCTAAATATAGTTCGCTCAACGTTTGCTAAACTGTTGTTAGAATTAAATCGACACAGTTATTTTGAATGTTTCTTCTTATTTCAAACACAGTTGTTTAAAACTCAACACTTCAATGCCAATGTTCTTCATCAACACAACTCAACTGTAACTCCTAACATTTTCTTCTTAATACATAGGCCTACAGCTCTCTCTCTACTGTATTAAAACATCTGTCATCAGCAATTTCAGTTTTTCGCGCGCTATTCGCACGTGCAAAATGACCAATCTACCTTCAGTCAATAATGTTTACTTAAGCCAGGCGCTCACTAGCCGCCCGATCAACTAAAACATAATTATATATATAGTTGCATTGGCCGCCTAACATAACTTTAACACACACATATATACAGACCTTATGAACAGTTGAACACCTGTTCTCGTTATATATTCAAAACGCTTGTTCACAATAATAATAATAACAGTGACAATTTATTTGGCGCCGTAACACAGCCAGGCCGTTACAAGGGCGCCTCACAGTTACTGCTGACAGTCGTCATCTCCGATTTTTCCATCAGCATTTACCTTAAATGCAAAATGATGTCTTAATTTTTCACTTAAACGTTTCACATATATATTCATTTTTTCGCCATATTGTTTACTCTGGAAATAAGCCGCTCCACATCATAAAATAAGTCTAAAAAATTAATCGAACAAACCAAAATTAATCGAATAAAATGACTGACTTGGGGCCAATTAAATTCTATTTTATTATTCATCAGTTCCTGACGTCAGCCATTTGGAGTCGATGGGTAAGAATAAATTATCGCCATTTTCTTCGGTCATTTGTCAAGTCCACTGCTCCCATTAGTGTTACTCCAAGACGTGATGTTCTCATTTATATTTTCTTTCCAGCGTAGTCTTGGTCTGCCTTCGTTTCTTTTTCCTTCGAATCTTGCATATATAGTGCATTGTGTGGTATTCAGTCAAATGGCATTCTCTGATTTCTCTCTACATGTCCAAACCATCGGAGTCTTCGTTGAAGCACTTTGTCTAGTAGAGTTGTTTAGATGCCTAATGCTTGTCTAATGCCATCGTTTTTTATTTTCTGTAGTCTTGAAAGAATATATCACTATTATTACACAGGGCTGAATTAGAAAATAATTATTGGATGCGTTCGAATTGGATCAATTCAGTTCAGATTAGATTAAAAGGGATTGGATCCAGGCCCGGGTTAACCATTGGTGCACACGGAGCACGTGCTCCAGGGCCCCCGACGAGAAAGGTGCCCCCAAATCCCAAATATGAGTCTTTTTTCTGTGTCTCAGAATGCAAATTGAATACACTTATTAACTTTTGGTGAAACAATAGAATTCATTATTGTAAAAGTACGGCGACAAATTACATTATTTTCCACTCAGCCTTAAACTTCTTAGATATGACTCTGGAGTTACTTTGGGTGAGGCTATTACTAGTCTATGGAGTCTAGACTGACCACGCTTCGGTATACGTATCCCTGTATGCCTTTGTGCCTGTCTCTTCGTTCTTCTCCTTCTTCCTGCCGTGGACTTTGAACAGCATGCCTTCAGCTCACTGGGCGAACCAGGTTCAAGCCACGACTGGCGGCCGCCTATAGCGGTCAGAGGTCAATGTAATTTTAACTATTATACGGTATACATAGCCTTTGGGCGTTCATGCATATGTGTAAGTAAGTAGGTAGGTATTATCACTATTGTGTATATGTATATGTGTATATATAATATATATGTAGTATGTAGGCTATGTAAGACAGAGGACCGTTTCTCTCTCATTCGTATCCTTCTATTATTCAATCTATCTATCTATCGTTAAATCTGCAGCTATACGGTAACTTTGCTATAGTTTTGGTCATTATAAGTTAAACTTAAAGTATTGAATAATCATTCAATAATGTCGAGCACTTGCAAGTACATGAATGTCATGTACTTGCAGTGGGTATATTTAATGGGCTGCAAAGCTTGAACAAGGAAGCGAACTCTCAAAGTGTTAACTATAGCATTCCAAAACGACATTCTTTAGAGGTGACAACGAACGATCGGTTCTCAACACAAAGGAAATTGAAATGAAGCTAATATGCCTGAGTAAAATTAATATGCTTACTATTATTATTATTATTATTGAATTTGTTGCTGATTGGAGTCTGAGCAGATTTGAATATTACTAAATAAGGGAAGGGGAAGGAAGGGAGGAGAGGGAGAGGAGAAAGTGAATGGAGGAGGAGGAGCAAGGGAAGGGAGGGAGGCGCCGGGAAACGTCAGAGGGGCCCCAACATGACAGAGTGCTCCAGGGCCCCAGGGCCCCTTAACACGGGCCTGATTGGATCACATCCAATTAGATCACATTGGGTTGGATCATATAATCACATGCATCCGTGGCTGGGCTGGGAGAGCCTCTGAGTAGGTTCCTTGAAGGGGCGCTATTTAAATTCTCGGAATGAATGAATGAATCTGAGACCATTTTGCTTTGGATCAGATAAAATTCGATTAGATCGGTCTAAATATACATACATACATATATATATATATATGTATGTACATACATATATATATATATATGTATGTATATATACTCGTTGTATACAATGCAATGCAAGGGCGCGTTTCATATGCAAAGATAGGTTACTTACTTATTTACTTACTTATATAGACATTCTCTTATTTCTATCGTAAATGCCAGCCTGAGTTCATAATCATAATCATACTGTAATTATAGCTTATCGTAAATTTGTATACCGCTATTTCAAGAGATTCTCCTCAGAGACGCTGAATTACAGTAAACATAGACTGTGTATGTAAGTATGTACACATGACTTTTTTGTCAAATTTTTCCATTTATATAGCGCATTTCAAGAACTTAACAAATTAGCAAAACTAAAATCCTGTCCATGGCAGATTTTATGATCCACGCATAGCGGGAGCCTTTCTAAGAACGTCTCTTTCTCTCACGATGTCGTTATTTAACCGCCAGCCGACACCAAGCGGCTTAGTTTCCATTAGGATATCATCTGTTTGATGACATCAGAGGATCTAAGCCTCAAAGTCCGGGGTTCAGAACCTCGTTGGCGCTGTGAAACGGCCGTCGCTCCGTCTCCGCTAAGCCGTAAACCCAGCGGGTGTGGCGGCGGCGGTGGCCGTGATATATGCATGGATCGCTATCCAAGTGTTTGCCCTACTACTACTGCGACGAGAAACCGAGGAACGGTAATAAATGAGGACGCGTCGTCTGCTTAAGTAAAGTCTCCCGGTTATCAAGACATGGGAACCGAGAAAGATGCTCGCCACAGGGTTGGCAGGCAGGCAGACAGACGGATAGGCAGGAAGGCATAAAGGAAGGCAGATAGGCAGACAAACAAGCAATTAAGAAAACAGGCAGGCAGACAGAAGGGCAGTTAGAAAGGCAGTTAGAAAGGCAGGCAGTTTGAAAGGGAGGCAGGCAGAGAGGAAGGGAGGCAGGCAGACAGTTTGAAAGGCAAGCAGGCAGGCAGAAGTGAAGGCAGGCAGATATGAAGAAAGGCAGGCAGACAGACAGACATAGCTAGAGAAAAGCAGGCATAAAGGCAGATAGGCACACAGACAAGCAATTAGGAAAGCAGGCAGTTATAAAGCCAAGAAGGCAGACAGATAGGGAGGCAGGCAGACAGACAGACAGAAAGGCAGGCAGGCAGGTAGAGACACAGGCAAGTAGGGAGGCAGGCAGACAGACAGAAAGGCAGGAAGACAGTTAGAAAGGCAGAGGATCATGTAACTGTTTCATGCACGTCTGTCCAACTATCTCTTGGCTGCCTGACTTTCATTCTGCTTGGATCAGTCCGTATGCCTCTTTCTGCCTCTCTTCACTTATTGATCTGGTCAAGGTAAGCAGCGTCCATGCCAGGCACTGCGCATGCGCACCGTGTCGGGCCTGCAGTTGTTAATGCAGCTGGCCGTGACTAGGTGGCGCTGGTGGGTGATTACCTGAAGCACATTGACGACTCTTGTTTACATACGTCGTCCCTAACGCAAATGCAGCGTCCCTAACGCAACACTTCGGTTGGACAGCGCCAGTCTGCTTCCTGCGCCCCGGCAGACAGGCGCGTAGGGAGGCAGACAGGCCGGGTAGGGAGGCAGGCAGGTAGTGTTAGAAATTTCTGCTGATTTATAGCCGCCCATGCGTACCATACAATAACCAAACAGCTCGAATTATATAGCTCCAGAACATGATCCAATCGACCGATACGCTGTCCCGAATCCGCTCACCTGGCTTCACCTGCATGGATAGAAAAAAGTGTCACATAGGGATGGAGGCAGTGCGGACAGACTATGTATGTATGTATGTATGTATGTATGTATGTATGTATGTATGTATGTATGTATGTATGTATGTATGTATGTATGTATGTATGTATGTAGGGCCTATGTATGTAATAATATTCGTTTGCTAGTTCAAAATGACAAGTACGCAGTAAGATTACATGATGTAGTAGTAACAGATGACAAGTTTACCAGGAATCGAATTTAACTGTATGGCAGCCTGCAATGCTATCCTACTGCTCATTTTGCGGTCGCCCATAGGGAGTGAAAAACTGAGTCAACCTTATTGGGCTAGCGGGTATCGAACCCGCGTCCTTCTGATCTTCGTGCCAGCGTGTTACCATACAATCATCTACCTCGCTGTGTAACGGATTAAGAATTGCAACGTGTCGGTTGTACAGTGGTTGGCTTCACTGGCTTGGATTGGAGCAATCCAAGCCACTGTACAACAAAGTCACTGTACATAACGGATATTGTATCCGTAGAGCAGTAGTGTAGCCAGGAAACAATTTCGGGGGATTTCCAATGGACATGGTCACAAAAGTTAAGTTTTTTCTATTTCACATATAAAAGCATACAAAACATTTTTGGCAATTTATTTGGGGGGGGGGGAGTGAACCCGTAACTCCCAAATTAAATACGTTCATGGCGTGGAGAGTAAGAGTCTAAGATGCCATTATTTGGCCAGGCAGGAAGTAAGTAAAAAACTGGGGACCTGACAACAACCGGCTTTTGTTAGACGGTTAATGTGTTGCACTGTGACTCGTACCTTTGGGGTCGTCCATTAATTATGTCAACAAAATAGGGGAGGGGTTTGGAAAAGTTTGACAGTTGTTGACAAGGGGGAGGGGGGTTCGGTACAATTTGACTTCAACAAATTTTTTTCCAATGAATCAACACAGACCCTTCAAAATGGTAGCGAAAACATTAAGTAATGCTAAAAATGTATAAAGTGCTTAATGTTTAATACTACTAAAAAGCTGGTTATAAACTAACTCATATATTTTGAAATTCGAGATTGCATTTTTAGTGTAAAATTTAAAAAAATGATTCTACATGTATTGAGCCATTGTGTTTCTTTTTTTGTAAGGGGGTTCTGGGATTGTTGACGTAATTTTTAGGGGTCCGTCAATGTTTGACAGTTGTTGACAAGGGGAGGGGGTCAAAAACTGCCTGAAATTTGTTGACATAATTAATGGACGACCCTTTTTCCATCAAGTTATATGCAAGACTAGTGTTGTTTCTGTTCTGCTGCTAGTGTCTTCTTCAGATCGAAAATCAGAAATAGCGATTAAAAATAAACAAATCATAAAATAAATGAAGTCACTATTAGCAGGCACGTAGCGAGACTTAAATTCAAGAGGAGGCAACTTCACAGACCATTGGCAAAATCCTGGTCATTGGATTCATTAGTCAATCGAAGTTCCATTATATAGAAAAGCAAGAGGAGGCAACTGCCTCCTCGTGCCTCAGTGTAGCTACGCCTATGACTAGTAGTCGGTAGCTTAGCGACTGGCTTCGACTTGAGGGCTTAGCGGCGGCGGCGGAGGTCGGCGGTTTCGGGAATTATTCCACGTGGGACATGGAAGCCTTAGTTTACTCAAACTTTCAACTTGACGCTAGTTGGTTCCAATTTGATAAATTATTGAGCGCTTTTCATTCATTCATTCATTCATTCCGGATATTTATATAGCGCCTCTTCAAGAAACCTACTCAGAGGCGCTTTTACAGCTGAAATGTTGCATGCTTCCTGAATAAAGTCATAAAAATTATGGTTTTATGGCTCACTGTTGACTGCTTTTCCGTGTTAAGTGTTAGGCCACATCCGCTGCCCTGGTTAAAGAGATATATAGGTCAATCGGTATTTCTGTTCGAATCGATAAAATTTGGTTCAAATAAATCACATTCTGCAGGTGTTCCAATCACTGGAGACCCAGAACGATGTCATGACAGCCAGAGCCATCAACTCCTGCAGATCAATCGGCACACGTGCGTACATCTGGATGTAGGACATCTTATGTAGGACAGTAACCGAATTACCACGATGCACGCAAATAATAATGTTTTCATTCCGATTGCAATGGAAACGCTATATAGGTTGCTTGTGTCAGATGGCGTCCCAGGTCTGAGATAAAATCAAGGCCTTTGTTGTTGATTGGACCTAGTGTTTCCATAGCAATCGGAATGAAAACGTGAGTGTCAAGGAGAGCGGTATATTTCTGGTTCTTTCTGTCCTCTGCCAAGCCGGCCGCTGCTCCGGCTCGGGTGGCTGATGCGGCAAGGTATAGGACGGGGCCACCGTGTCCACCGCCGTGGCATCCCACACCAGGCCTCTGCCGGCTCTCTATGGAATAAGAGTTATTATTATTATTATTATTATTATTATTATTATTATTATTATTATTATTATTATTATTATTATTATTATTATTATTATTATAAATAATTTAACGCTTAGTTGCTGTTCAATGACACTGTGTCGTAAGAAAGACGATTAGTATCGACCTCCTCCTTTCTCCAGGCTTGGGACTGGCACTGCACAGTACGAGCAGCGGCGTGGTTCCGCAAATGTCCCGTTATCGGGACAGTTTCTTTTATACGAGATCGATGCCCAGCCTATACGCCAGATTTAACAACGTATAGGCCTACTGCCCATATAGGACACTATTTTGTCGCCCCTAATATATAACTCCCAAAGTTTTAACTGTGAGTCTAAGTCTTTGACTAAGATCAGTATAATTATGTTTATTAATTTTCGTCTCGCTCGCAGGTTTTAATTAAGTTTAACATTCCATTTAAGTTTTGACGCCCTCTGCATGGAATGTACCCCTCTATCCATCCATCCAGCCAGCCAGCAATCCAGCCATCCAACCATGCAGCCAGCCATGCAGCCAGCCAACCAGCCATCTAGCCATCCATCCGTCCGTCCATCCATCCATCTATCCATGAATCAATCAATCAATCCATCCATCCATCCATCCATCCATCCATCCAACCCCTCCCTTGTTCCTATATAAAATCCACCACTTTGCCTCACCGAGATAGTAAAGAAGATTTAGAACCGGTTTCACTACGATTCGTCAGATGGCTTGCCATCTGGCGAGTGAATGTTTAGCTAGAAATATCCACTAGACCACATGGCTACCAGATAACTCAGGGACTCGTCATCATTATCATCACCACCGTCGCCATCATCAGCACCGCCTCGTTGTCATCGTCGTCATCGTCGTCGTCGTCGTCATCGTCATCGTCATCGTCATCATCATCATCATCATCATCATCATCATCATCATCATCATCACCACCACCACCACCATCATCATCATCATCATCATCATCATCATCATCATCATCGTCATCGTGTGTACTTTCGCCGTGGTATGTGCTGCTTAGCGGTAATGCATTATTCCTGCCGTCAATCTGTGCACACTCCAGTGAGTCCAGTGTTTATATTATACAGAATTACCCGCTTGATGGCCTCTCTTGACCTCACACCTTTGTAGCTAAGCAGACTCTGTTGTACGTTCATATTAAGGCTAAATATAGGATACGATCTTAATGGCATAAGGGATTTATTTGGAATCATCGGTGGTAAGGATTATCCCGAGTCTTCACTAAGGATCGAGTGGCTAAGGTATCACTGCATTAGCGCTCTGGTTGAAGACTTGCAGACGGGGCCGGAGTTAAGCACGGGCTATATGGGCCCCAGCCCGGGCCCCCACCACTCGGGGGCCCACCAATTGCAATTTTATTTTTTGTTTCCCTTCACTGACTGTGTCATCTGACTATAAGAATAGATTCTAAGACTAGTGACTAGATCTGAGTGGTATAGGCTTCTGAATTACCACTGTACACTACTAACTAATCATGATTTTGACGTACGGTGGTTGTCCCTGTCGGAGACTCAGGGTGAGAATTGTCGGGGGTTGGGGGGTGGTTCAACCTCCTAGTCTTTCTTAGGATCCAATAGTAGAGTCTACATTTCTTACCCAAAGTGCACATGAAACCATTCTCATACTGCGGAGACTGCGTATCAACAACGGCAAAAAATCCACTGCACCAAAGGGCCCCACTGAATTTGACGCCCATGGTCCTCACGACCCCAAATCCGGCCCTGACAACAGAACGAATCTTCGACAGCGTCTGAGTTTTAGATTCTTTAATATGGAGTTGATCAGCGTTATTATAATCGCAACCGTACACTCCAAACTTCTAAAGCGCCACTCGAAAGCCATACGCAGGGCACCAGCTTATTCACGAGCGCTCGAAAACGTTTTCGATTACGATTACAATGAGATCGAGTTGTATTTAGTTAAGCTTCATTTTAATATCTTCATTCGCTTGCTCACTCCCCCACTCAATCCACCCGCCCACTCTGCGCTCGATCGCTCACTAACTCACTCATTCACTCAACTACCAGGTCGTAGTTAATACGACTAACGACCATCCCTTCATAGTGCAGGATCGAGGCGTGGCTTATTATGCAAATTAACGAGGCGGTGCGGCCGTGATTGACAGGACGCGTCGATACGTTGTTTATGTGACCCACTTCACACCTCAGTAAACAATCGACTGTCTGTCCGGACGATACCTGGTTACCATAGTTACGCTGTAAATCATGCTCACCTTGACCGGCTTATTGCATAAATGAATTCATGATTTGACTGCAATCGTGCTGGTTAGGTAACGTTGCTCACTATTCTAAAGATTACCAGTGAAGGTAGGCCTTATAGTGTTAGTTGCGCGCCTCTACAGAACCAAACAACGGAATACACGTCTCAGCGTTTGTGCTTACCTACCAACACGGCAAGGATGGAGGGCTGAGCTGGCACCAACAGCGGGCATCGTGCTCAACGGTCATCCGTTCAGTACTAACCGGGCTTGGCGTTGCACCTTGACCTATTAGAGTCAAAGCAAATTCATACTGCGAGGCTCTGACAATGCAACTATGACTCAGACCAGTGTGCAACACTTTTGCCCACTGATCTAGTTTCCAGGACGGATATCCTCGATTGGCGCTACATAAATTGGCAAATTAACTGTGCTTACCATCTGGAATTTGTGTGCATGAACGCCGGCGCTATAGAAGTTATGAGTCGCACATGAAACGAAAGGATGAGCTTCGTATGAGAAGTTTTCTATCGACGTCCGGGATATCGTTTATGTGTGATTGAATGTAAGTCGTTTGGCATGTGCTAGTTGACTGGTAGGAAGATGGAGTCGTCGACATCCGTACTGGATCGGGATCAGGAGCATTCGGAAAAGGTAAGCCACTTCTGTTGTTCTTCGTTGCCATGGACCTATCGGTAAGGGGTCGTAGTCCGTTAATAACTTCCGCTTTTGAGGGGTTCAAAAGATGGCCTTTGTTCAAAACACCAGATTCAGGCAGACAGTATATAGGCCCTACTGCACTGGGTCATCTCGTGTGCATCTAAACGACATCCCCTATCTGCTGTACAGTGGACTCGAACCTCCCTCAGACTACTCTTTTGGGCAACCCCTCTGATTAGACGCAGCGCTCGTGAATAAGCTGGTGCCCTGCTCTTGGCTTTCAAGTGGCGCTTTAGAAGTTTGGAGATTACGATTACAATATTCAGAGAGAGGTCTAAGATCTGGCAGTGGCTATCGGGCGTCAATTATAACCGGAGGAGACTCATTTGTAGTCACAGTATTAGGACAAGACAAGACGAAACTTATCTCTTCCAGTCTACTTCTGGCTTCAATGTGCACTTCTTGTAGGGAGGGCATTATCACTGCTCTAGTTTCCAGCACGGATATCTTCGATTGGCGCTAGATAATTGGCAAATAAACTGTGTACCTAAACGGGCTGAGTTGGCACCAGCAGCGGGCATCGTGCTCAACGGTCATCTGCTCAGTACTAACCGGTCTGGGCGTTGCACCTTGACCTATTCTAGTCAAAGCAGAGCTCGAGGGTACGCGTACCCTAAAATAGAATACGTTAAAATACGTACGTACCTTTCAAAAATAGAATACGCGTATGGTACGTATCATACACGAAAATTTTATTTATGGTTTGTTTGCTTAAATTAAATTGAACATTCTTATAATGAGCAATGACGTGGTTAACGTATTTTTGTATTGTTTACGTACCCTAAAATAGGGTACGTTAAAAACGTACGTACCTTTCAAAAAATAGAATACGTATGGTACGTACCCTCGAGCTTTGAGTCAAAGCATGTTCGAGGAGGGCATTAGGCCTATCAAATTTTGTAAGGAGGGCATTATCAAGTTGTATTGCATTGTGTCGTATAAAACGCCTTCCAACAAAACAGGCGACTGCCTTGAACTGAGAATGCTTATGGTACTAATTCATTAAGACATTCAGAGGACTTATATAGCGTCTCTCCATGATACCTACTCAGAGGCGCTCCCAGCCCAAGTCCCTCGCCAAAGAAGTTTTTCAATGCTAGTGAAAGGACGAAGTTTATTCGCTACCCGTGGCTCACGCGTCGTGTTCACTAACTTATGTTGTCTCAGCCACGTCGTACAACATACTAAGTATGCTAAGTACATTAAGTATGCTACGTGCAGTGAGTATGCTAAGTACATTAAGTATGCTAAGTGCAGTGATTATGCTAAGTACATTAAGTGTGTTAATTGCAGTGAGTATGCTAAGTACACTAAGTATGTTAAGTACACTAAGTATGCTAAGTACACTAAGTATTCAATACACGCATCTGGACAATCATACTTCAAAGTTCTTACCGTCTGCTGGTCGAAGGACGTTAAAGCACACTCTTAAACAGAAGTCTTTGTCAAAGGTCATTCGCTCCTTAGATAACCGTTAAACGACCTCGTTAATAACAAGTGGTTGGTGCTGAATATAACAGCCTAACGACAACTTATGGTACCAAAGGCCATTGACATTGTAGTCAATGGGGGACTCTGTAAAAATGGCTGCTATAGGTGGCGCCAGGATGGGATGGCGTTTGGCTACTCTAGGTAACATTGTGTGCTCTGTTGTGCGGTAGGTTTATTTCATAGGCATCTTACATTTAATATATGATGTCTATGGTTTATTTACGCTAAAGTGACTTTACGGAGGTACTGTTTAGACCACATCACATACTGGCGACGCCTATCGCCGCTTAAAGGAACTGCTCACAGAGTCCCCCATTGGAAAGATTATTCGAACAATTCTCACCGTATGGCATAAAACAGCTCTGCTTTTGGCTCACTACATCGACGACATCGTATAAATAGCGGCTGATAAACACTGTAGGTCGTATTTACGTGAACAAATTAACCATAAACTATGACCATAAATTTAATTGATCCCATCAAACAAACAAACTGAAATACAATCAATAAGTAGAATAAAGGAGGTCAGCGAACAACAGGAAAAGAAAAACACTAAAAGACCAAGGTCCCGCTTAACAGGGTCACTCTTTCTTTGAGTGATAATATGCAGCGGCTAGTTTGGTTCAGTTACTCCTGGGTTCAATATTTAGTTAGCTAGTTAACTAATTAAGCATTTCATACACATCAATCAATTGGCGTGCTATCAAGTAGTCGAGCAATAAAGAGACAAATATTAGCCGAACATCGTATTTCAACAGGGATACTGTTCCAGGTATTAGGCAGTGTGATTTTCCTTACAGATTTTATTTTAGTTATAGTTATAGTTATAGTTAATGATTTTTTATTTTAGTTATAGTTATAGTTATAGTTAGTATTATTTTTTAGTTATAGTTATAGTTATAGTTAATGGATTTTTATTTTAGTTAATTTTAGTTACTACTTAGTTACAATAATTAAGTCTATAAGCAAAATTGTGCGTATTAATACGCTGTTTCACAATTTACTCAGAGCTATGAAAACCTTTGAAGCATGGGTACAGTCAGCTTCATGAATACACGAGTTTCCAAAGTAACTGACAAATTTCACAATAAAAATTTCGCATTTTTCGTTCTCATTTATGTCGAATCGTCCATATTGCACTTCCTATTTTTATTTTTTGTATTAACGAAAATAAAGATGAATTTTCGTTAGTGTTATTTTCGTTATAGTTATAGTTATAGTTAATGATATTTTTTAGTTATAGTTATAGTTATCGTTAACGAAGTCATTTTATTTTCGTTAACGAACATTTTCGTTATCGTTATCGTTAACGAAAATCACACTGGTATTAGGTCAAGCACATTTGATCGAAAACTTGCGGGTAGTAGTATGCGAATAAATATATAGCTTATAGTTATAAGAGGAGTATGTTGTAAGGATTGATTTCTGACATCGATGTATCAGCAAGTGAGATATAACCAAAGTATTAGGTTACATCTCACTTGCTGATAAAGGTTAATGTGACACGATGTTGTGTCACAAACTTGACCTACAAACAAATGGCTAAGTACATGTAGTGGAAGTTGTAGTGCTAGTAATGGTAGTGGTGTTGGTAGTATATAGTGTTACGGTTAGTAGCAGTAATAGCGGTAGTAGCTGCAGTAAAACTGACAAACTTTTTAGTAAGTACAATAGTATTAGTACTATTAGTAGCAGTTACTGTAGTAGTAGTAGTAGTATTTCATCATAATCTATTATTAATCAGAAATTTATTTTATGCTTGTTTCGGAATTAAGAAGAACGGGTTGACCTAATTAGATCCTATAAATGAGGTGTATAATTATTAATTAGTATACTGTATAGCCTTAATAAAAAATAAATTTGCATGATATGACTACATTATGGTTCTTAATGATAGTTAGTTCGGTACATAATTGTTATTGGCTTGCCAAATTTCCTGCATAAAGTGATGATCTATTGTCTTTTAGCGCACGATGAGAGGCCGTTGCCTTAGCAACGAGATTGATGCTGGAAAGCTGCGACGTCGTCGCCAGCAGCAGCAGCTACAGCATCGCAACTCCTGGCCAACAAACATCGGTCTAGTGCTGCCACCCGGCGGGGGCTCGCAGAAAGGAGGAGGGGAACTCACCGGCCGAGTCAAGAGTACGTGTTCCTTGCAGCCCCTTAACGCATCAACATTATTCGTTTATTGTGTTAACAACAGACATAACGCTGTAGGCAATGTTCCTTCCCTCTAAGGTGCGCGGCTGCGCAGCTCATTAGAAAATCCTGCGCAGCAGTTTCAAAATTCCGCGCACAAGTTTTGTTAGGAAATACATATTATGAGCAAAAGTTGTGTTTAACTGGCCATTGAATTATTAACCTTCTTAAGCCATACCCTACATCTTCTTTAACAAAAAGACTTTATCATAAACGTGTATTTAGCGAGTAGGCCTACTGTAGTTTGTATTTACAATTTACAATCACAATGTTTCTTTAAAATGAGTTGCTCAGTTTTATTGCTCAGGCGGAAATTAGGTTACTCAAACAACCGCCAGTGATTATGCTAAGTACATTAAGTGTGTTAATTGCAGTGAGTATGCTAAGTACACTAAGTATGTTAAGTACACTAAGTATGCTAAGTACACTAAGTATTCAATACACGCATCTGGACAATCATACTTCAAAGTTCTTACCGTCTGCTGGTCGAAGGACGTTAAAGCACACTCTTAAACAGAAGTCTTTGTCAAAGGTCATAGATCATAGAAAAAAGCTACATAGTATAGTAGGCCCTATGAAGCAATAGCTTAGTAAGAGTTCAGGAATAACATACGAGATATAAAATTTCGTGAGTCCTTGTCGGGAAGGTTCATGTTATTTGGTATGACCCTAAGAAAATAGGGCGTAAAATGTTGGTTTAGAAAAAGGCTTCTTAGTGAATGATTCTCATTTAAGAGAACGGCTTTGAATAGTGACGTGTCTGCTTCATTAGCAAGAACATTCGTAGAAGGGGAACGCAACACCCTAAGAGTCAGCCACTGGTCGGAAGTGCAATTTCACAGGTGTTTGTTTTGTAACTTCGTGGGACACGGTATACTCGATTGGCTACAGCGTTTACCTTGTATATAGGTATCTTCAGTGCAAGAGCGTAGCAAGACTTAAATTCAAGAGGAGGCAACTTCACAGACCATTGGCAAAATCCTGGTCATTGGTCAACAGAAGTTCCAGTATATAAAAATAGCAAGAGGAGGCAACTGCCTCCTCGTCCTCGTGCCTCAATGTAGCTACTTCTATGCTTCAGTGTCTAGTTGCGAAGGGTCCCCATAACAGTTCAAACTTCAGGACCCTAAAAATGTAGGTCCGCCTCTGCAAGTATCAAAAAATTAGACCAGCCAAATTAATAACTCAATTATAACACTGTCTCCTTATAAACCGATTCTTGTAATAATTCCCAAAGACAGTGCTTAGAGTTTCTCATATTGTAGTTGTTTTCTATATTTCTTATAAACTGTTTTGCCCTTCTGTTAAGATCAACTGCCAAAGACGAAAGAGGAGGAAGAGAGGGATGAGGATGGAGGAGATTCAGAGGAGAAAGACGAACACGTCACCATAGCAACGGCGCTCTTCAACTCGGACGAGGACTTTCCTTCGGCGGACCAGCAGCGCCGATCTGTCGAGTCCGCCGAAAAGAAGACGGACCATTCCTACCCAGTGGCCGAAGTCTGGTACCGCAGATGGCAGGAGTACGTCGGCATGGCCAGAGGCTCCGCACCCGGACAGACACAGCCGCCTGGACCGCTCGAAAAGGACCTCAACAACGCCGCCAACAACACCTGGGTTGACGAAGAGGTCTGGACGCGGCTCGTCCGGTGGTACGGAGTGGCAGCGACCCACCCGCTGGACCGGAAGTGTCGTTCGTTCCGCGACGAGACGACCTTCGAGGTCTGCCTGCTGAGTCCGTTCAGCGGCATTGTCGAGCACCGGACGGCGAGACTGAGCCGCTCGGAGGAGATCGGGTACGTCGAGTGCCAGCTGCGGTGGACGTTCGAGGTCCCCGAACACCGGAAGTCGAGGCTCTGGATCAGCGAGAAGATGGTCCGGCCGCAGTTCCGCCAGCTGCTCAAAAGAACCCGGATGCTGGGCGAGTTTCTCGAAGGCAGTGGTGCAGAGAGCAACATCTTGGCACTCGAGACCACGGACGACCGAGAGGGAAGTTGGCCAACGGGGGAGACGGGAGAACCCGAGGGTGGGCTGTACGTCTACGCTGCCCTCCACCGTCGACCAGGGTCCAGTTCCAGGTGGAAAGAGTTCATATCTGGGTCCCTGGAGAACTATAGTCGACACGTCATGGACAGCATCACCCGAGCTACGCAGGCTCTCCTTCGAAGCGGGCAGGACTTTGTTGAGCACCACAGTCAGCTGTTAACGGAAGTCCTCCACCGGGCTGAATCACGCCTGGCCGGGCTGAGGGACCGCGAGAGGACGCTCACGGCACGCGAGGCCGAAGTGAGCCGGGAAGAGGAGGAACTGAACTCCCTTCGCCTTCAACAGGAACGGGAGACACTCGAACTGGAGGTGGAAGAAACACGGATCTCCTCCACCGATTCGAAACGATCGGCCTTACACAGAGCGGTCGACCACAAGGTCAGACTGAACGTCGGCGGTCACGCGTTTACCACTTCCGTTGCAACGCTTACGCAGGACCAGGACTCGATGCTGGCCGCCATGTTTTCCGGTCGATACGAACTGAAACCGGAAACGGACGGAAATTACTTCATCGATCGAGACGGTACTCATTTCCGGTTGATACTGAACTTCCTGCGCGACGGATGTATCGACGTCGAAACGCTGCCGAAGGACAAGACGGTTGCGCAAGAACTTTTGACTGAGGCACGGTTCTACAGAATTCAGAAACTCATTGAACTCATTGAGGACATCGTGAAACAACGGGCGTTACATGGCACACACGAAAACAACTCAGTTCGTTAAAATTCAGTTCTATTCAGCCCAGTTATATGCAGTCTTGTTGTCCTCGAGACCAAAGTCTTGGAAACTGGAATCCAACGGAAATTCCAAGTCTTGGTCTCGAGTGCGCACGAGTTCGTTTTTAAAAGTCTTGGTCTTGGACCAAAAGTCTTTGTCTTGAGGTTCAAAGTCTTCGTCTTGAGGTTTTAGGTCTTGACAACACTGGTTACATGTAGTTACACTGGTTAGAGTGAAGGCTGCATATCATGCGCCTCTGTGTTAGAGAGCATGCGGATCGCGGTTCGCCTCTCGATGCTGGCTTATTTCAGATTTAAATTTTGGGCTAGCACGGTCCCTAGTCCCTACACGGGGACTTAAATGGCATGTCGCTCATTCAAACAAGCAGCGGTGGCTGATATCACCCAAACAATACATTGAAAAAATTAACAGGGGGTCGAGCCATACGGTCGGTATTATAGAAAAACGTTTACATTTAAATTTCTGTGCTGTTCCATTACGTCACCCAAGGAGCCGTAGCACACATATATCGTCTATTTGCAATAATTTACACCAAAATCTTGTTTAAATTAACGTAAATGGCTGATTTTGTTCTTAAAAGCTCTTGTCGTCCAAGTGAACTCAGTATGGGGACAAGTACAAAGGATTATAAAAAATACTTCAGGTCAAGGTTGCAAATTTAAACAAGATAAGCAATGTAGCCTATATTACAAGGCATTGATTCATATCTTAGCATGTACATTACATGATTTGTACAGTACATGCATTGATTCATACCTTAGCATATCATATACATTACATGCAGTGTACACTGTACAGTACATGTATTAATTCATACCATAGCATATTATGTACATTACATGCATTTTACAGTAGTACATGTATTGATTCATACCTTAGCATATCATGTACATTACATGCATTGATTCATACCTTAGCACAGTGCTGTCCAACCTTTTTGACCCCGCGGGCCACCGAAGAAGTTATTCTTGAAGCCGAGGGTCGCACCATTAAACTCAAAGCAAAGACTAAAATTTATTGAAAATATTAACTGTATTAAAATTAATTGTGGAATAATAATGAATATCGTATGTTTGGAATGTGTATCATGCTTTACAATAGTTCAGTAAAAAAAATAAATGCTCAAGCACGAATAGCTATGCAAGTAGGGCAGTGACTTTGTCTTTTACTTCATATTTACAGAAATTGCAAATATTTAGTGAGCTGGGGCGGGCCACTTAGAATCAGCCCACGGGCCGCATGCGGCCCGCGGGTTGGACAGCAGTCACAGCACTGCCTTAGCATATCATGTACATTACATGCATTGTAGAGTACATGTACATGCATAGAATCATACCTTAGCATAATCATGTACGTTACATGCACTGTACAGTACACATACATGCAGTGATTCATACCTTGGCATATCATGTACATTACAATGCATAGTACAGTACATGCAATATATTCATACATTAGCCTGTTCCAAGACCTCTGCTGCTCCTATCCTCAATAGGAGATAATTTTTGCAATTTAATTCTATTAAACATTGGTTTTCCTCAGAGCTCTATAAATCAAGAAACTTGAATGAACTTGTCAATAACTCTGTACTCTATCAGTAATCAATATAAGACTTCAAATGTTAGTGACTGACTGACTGATTGAATAAACTGATTGACTGATTGATTGAACTGATCATAGCCATTTAATTGTAATTTGACATCTATAGTGTCACTTCAAGAGAAGAACTCATCAGTGCCGCTCTGACCCAAACCACTGAAATTACTGTCAAATGATACAGACGTCAGGTGCTTGCAAAACTGTGGAAGGGACAAACTGCTGGTTAACATTTGTGTAAAAATTCTGGCTTTTTAGGATTCCAAAGCAAAATAAATGTTAACATTCAAAAAACTTTATCCCACATGTTCTCTACAGAAGCCTAAACTGAGACCCTTCCCCACAAATTATACTCGTAGGGTTTAGTACAGTCTCTTTATCTTTTCATTTAACTTGTGTGTACCTAGTTGCGGTTTGACATCGAAAGGGACATAATAAAGAATATAATACATAAATATGAAACAAATACAGGTTGCCAAAAGAAGTTATTGGCTCCTGTCGAAAACAGTTCACTTACATTTAGAGGCCAATGCTTCGAGGATCTTGCAATGCGCTTTATAAATGTCAAGGCAGATACAATCCATGAAAAACATAATTTTCTCAGCTGTTACATGTTCTTTATTTATGAATTTCTTGTGTCTTAGTTTACACTGGTTCCTGTACAGCATGTAAACAAAGCCATTGCAACGTTGTTGTCTTTAACTGGTTCCCTGTACAGTATGTATTATGTAAACAATGGTATTACAAGACCTTATAATCAAACATGGACAAGAATAAGTCTTTGAGCAGCACATCATAATTATATATATATATTTAGTGTATTGTAGATTTCTGTACAAATAACCAAATTTCTAATTTCTAAGTGCTGTTGTACGAAACAATTTCACACCATACACGGATACATTTAATTTGCAAATTTCTTTCTACAGACTGCCGTTTAAATTATCCACACGTCGGAGTAGATAAACTGAACGGCAGCTGCTGTATAAAATCTTTAGTTAAATTACGTTTTACATATCAGTCCTCAAAACGGTACTTGGAGCGTAAGTATGCACACTCCCTTAAGAATCCGACCAGAATGAGACTTTGATGTGGTGAATATTGGCAACGGGGGTTTAATACAACTGGAAGAGAGAGGGGCAGACGGTTCTTCGGTCACCCTCGGCTGCAGCTGTTGCTATTTTTTCCAGATGCCAGTTTTCTTACATGGCCTTAATCTTCATTCGCTTCACTTTCGGCTGTTTCTTCTTTGCCTCCTTCTTCTGGTTCTTTTCCTAAAATAACGCAAAAATCGACTGACTGTTTTGCCTAATAGTGTCATGCTGAATGATTCATTGATTGTAAGAGGTCATCCATTTAGTATGTAGGCAGAAATCTGGAGAAATTGGCCTCTTCCCCTCCCTGTACACACGTGAACCTTTTTACCCCACCCCCCACCTGTGTACGTATTCTTCACGCACCTCCCAAATCCTATAGAACGGCCTATATTTAATCCACACAAAAATAATAAAAGATTAATACTATTAATGCGTTTATTAAAAAAAGAGTCCACTGCCGTTGTCTGGCCGGATCAAAGTCCTACTTCTTCCAGTAGTACTTGTCTGAGGCTCATGTGGAGGTCAATAATTATTGTAGACAAATTATTATTGACGCTGGCCACATGAAAGTCATACTTCTCCCGGTAGTACATGCCTGATAGCTGTTCAGTGGTTGATTTGGATGCCAATAAGCCTGTTCAGCATTAGCAATGCGCATGCGCAGCCCTTTCAGTTTTACTTCCGGGGTGAAGGTCACCGTTCACAAACAAACAGAATGCTGCCGTTAGCGACGTTGTTATGATCTAGTTTTGACACAAATATTTGATATTATTCGTTGCTAGCTTATAGAAAAAAATTCTCTATATATTATAGAGTTTATTATTATTTAACCGGTATCTCATGCGCAATTAAGTGCATGTGTGCGGTTGTTAATTGCGGGAGAGGAGATATCAGCTGTGCCACTGGAGAAAGACAACCTGCGAAGTCCGGAGTTGCAGAAACAACCGACAATTATTGTTGATATATCGCAAATGCAACAGTCACGAGTTCGTGTTTAACTCGATGAAGTTGTCTTGTGGCCTCTTTCTGTCATAAAGTTCTTCAAATCATCTACTTTCCTTCGATTAAAGTAATCCCTTTTGAACCTATCCGCCATGCTTGAATCTTGTTTGTGAACAGTGACCTTGACCTTTCCCGACATGCCTTGCGGGGAAAAGTAATGCTGAACAGGCTTATAATAGACAATTAATTATCGAGGTTTCAACCCTCACCCCGTTTCTGATGCATAAGTACATTGTCAGTACATTACCCCCATATGCAAGCATATGCATTTGGTTAACTCCCCCCCCCGACACTCCATGTGTACATACTAAGTGGATGACCCCTTACCTCCAGTTTCCGCTGTTTGTCTGGGTCGTCCTCGTTCATGATCTTCTCCTTTTCCGCTCTGCGTTTCTCCTCTCGCCTCGCCTGTGCTGCCTCTGTCCTCTGGGTATGAGCTGCCTTCTGGGCCGATTCAAGCACCTTCTGACGAGATCGTTCAGCCTTCACCTTGGCCTGTCACCAAACAGAACAATCACAAACGATTACGTACAGCATAACTGTAATTGTAATTAGCAACTTCTATTGTTCCGGTGTCTAATGCACAAGGCATCAACCGATGGCACATGACCAATGTCTAAATTTAACATGGGGCAACTCGTCAAAGAAACAATAAAATAATCACTGCTCAACTCTTTGTCATTATACGGAGATTTATAAAGTGCAAGTTAATACAACTAAATATATCGCAAATGCGCCAAATACACATCAAATGTGCTAAATACACTGCAAATGCGCCAAATATACCACAAATGCGCTAATTATACCACAAATGCACTTATTATAACACAAATGCGCTAAAAACGCTGCAAATGCAATAAAAACACTGCAAACAACTCATGTTCAAAGCTCCATAGCAGAAATAATTGCAAACTGTCAGAATTGATTGTGCTCATCCTTTCAACAAATTTTACACATGCATGTCGTTTTACTTAAATTCTGCTCAACAAACACTTTCAACCTAGCTGAGAACACACAAGTTTGTCTAGCTCAGTTAGTCATGCAGGAAGCACTTTCAAGAGACACTCAAAGGGTACTCTATCAAGTACCTCGTTGTTCTGTTCAACTATACATTTTTAATGTGATTTTAAGCATTTTCATATATACATCAAGACATTGTGATATTGATGTTCACGATCTACCATCGTCAACAGCTAATAATATTCGAGGTTGAAATACATGAGATATTCATGTCAAGTTCCATCGAACTCTACATGAACTTAAGTAATCATAAACTTTTAACACATGTACTGTAAGTGCATTTTTGCACGATAATAATGACTGTGTGTTAACAAATAAAAGATAAACTGTAATCCACTTCTGAAAACAATGATCAAACAGTTCCACATCTCTGCATAAAGAACAGTATCAGCTTCAGAGGTGACGCAACAATGTAGGCCAGGTCATGCCTGAACTGAACTGAAGTCAACACAGATCAAACTAGAGTCAGGAACTGACCTCCTTGGTTAGCTTGAATCGCTTCATCTTGTCGATGCAGTGGAAGACCATCTGGAGCAACGGCTTCATCTGTTCCATATCGCGAGGGCTGCTCTGGCCTTTCTCGGACACTACAAACAAATCACTGATCCCATCACACACGGGAACTGTCTTAGAACATTGCCAGCCCATTCCGAGCACCTCAACTCTCCACCAGTATGTCAAAAAATTCCCTTTTGGAGACATTTTTCTGTTGCTCCTCATCAGCTACAACCTATCTGTGCTCTCATATTATTATTATAATTATTATTAATTAAATTTACAAATCGTGCATGGTCACACTGAAATGTGAATCTGAGACGCGGATAGTCAGCCGCCAGGAGAAGATGCAGTTAGATATAATATTATTCAAGTGTTTGAAAACCAAGGAGAAAGTGAGTTTTGAGCCCCTTTTTGAAGGAATGAATTGAATTTGAGCTATGAAGAGAGAATGGTAGTCAATTTCATTCCTTGGGGGCAGAGGCATGAAATGCACATGAGCCCATACGGCTATGCATTTTAGCTAAGTTAAAAGACCCATACTTAATGATTGCAGGCAACGAGAAGGGATGTAAGGAGGTAGTAGTGACTATCATTCAAGAGATAGCACCGGCGCTATAAGTCGCCATTTCTAAAGGTACTACGGTAAAAGCATTAACAATTCATCATCGCCAGAAACCAAACGGAAAATCTTCCTTACCATTGAAACAGAAGATGAGAACCTTTTTAGTGTCATTGGCCTTAGTCTGAGTGTCTCTGAAAAAACAAAACCAACATCATTTACTTTCAGCAGCTCTGACAGTGCCACTGTCTATGCACAACCATTGGCACTAAGCCCATTGATCAGTGGTGCCATGCAACTGCATATTAAAAACGTTTCTTAAGTCCCCACACATTGACCATTTCAGGTAGGATTTGAATCTGTGCCATCCAACTTATATGCATGTATTAAACCAATCACATACTTCATTACTTGATTTAGTTGCTGTTTAGCGACACTGTGTCATAATAAAGATGATAAGCGTTGCCATCCTCCTTCTTCCAGCCTTGGGACTGGCACTACCATAGTAATGTAATCAAGCCAACACTACACATTACATTACACAATAATAGCAACACTGGCACTACCATAGTAATGTAAGCATGGCAACACTACAGATTACATTAAACAATAAAGGCAATAATCTGAGAACTTCTCAGTTGTTGGCCTCTCCACTTGGAATGGGCTCCCGCTTGCGCTACGATTACTGCTCCGGAATAGTTTGACTGCTTTTTACCAATTGCTTAAGTTCTTTCTATTTCGCCGTGGCTGGGCTGGGAGCGCCTCTGAGTAGGCTTCTTGAAAAGTCGCTATATAAATTTCACGAATGAATGAAAGAACATCAACACAACTACATTTGATATCGTCCTTCTTCCAAAGGTGGCCCAAAGCTCAGAAGTGCACAAGCCTCGGCAGTGCAGATGCAATTATATTGCAGAGCAATTGTGCGCGAAGAACTTGCTCACGGTCCATACACAGTAACCGACCGGAAGAGGATCGAACCCGTACTCTCCGCGCTACAGGTCAACCGATCTAAAGAGTCGGCCACCGCAAGTTCTTAATGCAAAACAGCTTCAGATGCTCATCATTTGATATTGGTGCCATAAACCGCACGAAGCAAGTTAACTTACTCTGGTTGGCGAGGTCCTGCATACTGATCTGAGAAGTGTAGATACTCGACCATTGCATCGTACTTGTTGATGACTTGTGCTACCTGCAACAAAGTTGGTAAATTATAGAAATTCACAACAAAACTCCCAACTGTACACCCACAACTTCAATCTAGTGTAATCAAAACACATCTGAGGCACACAACCAGAAACATAATGCACAAATCAGTTGGACAATTACACAGTCGTCAAAGTTCGTTAAGGTGGATAGCCATAGATTAGGATCGTAGTTTCCTTGTAATTTTTATTAGTCTTCATCTTCTTATTATCATCATTATTCAAAAGTTTATTAAAACGCAAAACTTTTCATACATAGAGTATGTATAGCTTCCCAGTATACAACAAAAAAGTTTTGTATGTCACCCGTACTTATTCATTTATTGTGACCATTAATCATTTAAAATACACAGTCAGTCAACTGAATCCAAGGTCTGGAATTGAAACATTCTTTCAAAAGTAGAGATATTTCTCCATTCTTTTGGTTTGGGCGCTCGCCTTGTGATGCAGAGTGAGTGGGTCCAAGCCTCCCCTAAGATGGTTGGTAACTGTGTAAAGAGTCTTTCATGCACATTTGCTCAGTGCCACTGATTGATACTTTGTCATTAAATGGTGCTGTATGATACAGAAAAAAATAACCAAAAACAACCCAGTGCGAGTAGAAAACGAAAAAGATTTCTCTACCTGTAAAGCGAGGTATTTGCACGATCATTATATGCATCAATGAACATTAAAGACATAGTCATGTGAAGTTGAACGTCTTCATCTGCATAGTCATGTGAAGTGGATATTTACACCAAGTTCCTGGACAATTTGGGATCACTCTGGGCCACGGGACACACAAAGCCGATTCCAGGACTGTCTAGACGAATCCGGGATCGTTAGCAGCCCTATATCCGCTCCATTTCCTTCTACGAACGAATGCATTGGTGAACATACCTTTGAGTCCAGGATGTAACTCACTGCTTCTGGGCACTCGCTCATCACTTGGAAGTTGGACGGCAGTTCGTACTTCTCTGCGCTCTTCTTGTCCGGACAATAGTTGCTCTACGACAGACACATCAATATCATCTTTGTCTTCGTGTACAAATGACTGTGCACCACGTTACCTCGCAGAAAGCATCAGTCTGGTATCGGACAACCCTACTAGACTACGTAAATCATAATCATCATCTTTGCCTTCTAGTATACGAATGACTGTGCACCACGGAGCAGAAAGCATCAGGCCGGTATCGGACAACCCTACTAGACTATGTACAGACGCTATCCCAAAAGTCCACCGATGTATTTGTGCCCGCAGTTAATACTAAAATGGGCAATCTGAACTTTGTATGTATGTATATGGCCATTTATATAGCGCCTTACAAGAAACCTACAAAGGCATTTCAGGGAGCTTGTCTGCTTTCCTGGAACAGTCTTCCTGCATCCATTCAGGAAGACAAAGCCTTCATGTTCTTAAAAAAATCTATGTACTATGTAACTGTTAGAATTTGTCCTGATAGTCTATAGCATAAAGCATCCTAGAAGTAGCCTGCTGCCAATGACGCAATATAAATTGTCACAGCTACAATCACATCACCATCAATTGCGTTCCCCTTTCCGTAGCATTGCCTGTTTTCACGACTCTTTACCAGTCGTCCTGGTTTTCTGTTCGTCTCCAGGCTGCGTGTAACCCAAAGTTCCATAGATGAAGATCATAGATGATCCCTCAGGATGATAGAAATCAGACAGTGTTTTTATGGAATGGCTATTTGTCTTCATGGATGTTATTCTTGTTGGATGGCCATACATTAGGTTGTTTGTTATCTTGCGTTATAGTCACACCCATTTCCACAGAATTTGACAACAGCCAAGCCCTCCAGGTTTGTAATTTTTTGTAATAGTCTTCTTATTATCATTATTGAAAAAGTTCTTTAACAGGCAAAACTGTTTACTGCAAGTTTACTGTTTCACTGTCAATGGTCTACTTGGTTAAAGTTCTGTGTCATTTGCTTTACAAATTTTCTTTCAAAGAACTTTTTGAATAATAATGAGGCTGTTCTTGCCCTCTCTTCCAGCATCTCAATCCACTGTGATCTCTTACCAATTCTCTGACAATCTTTCACTTGAGCATCCAGGATAGAAATTATTCAGCCCATAAATGTGTAATTAAGTCAAGCTCTGGAAGAGGTTATTGTAAGCTTACGAGATCTGCATGGTCTTTCAGCAGGCGACCTGAAGCTCTCTTGGTTGCCAGGCAAAAGACAAACGAATCCATATCCGCATCATCCATCATGACTTTGATGATCTACAACAAAGAACCACCTGTCACTACCCTAATCATTAACATGTCCAGGATTAATTGCATGTAGATAAAACGTCCATGCAGCCTTGCTAGTTTAAGTATAGTCACCTCATCTGTTAATGGTAAGACCACGTGTAGTGATCGCTTAATACTAGTATCCTGTTACTTAAGATATAGCGAATTCAGCTCCACTTTAGGCAAGGTCAGATAAGGTAATTGCTCTGCATTACTCGTCATTCATCCAGAGAAACCAGCATGCCCCAAAGGTTGACTCAGTCTTCCACTCCCTAGGGGGCAACAGTAAAATGAGCAGTAGGACAGATGGGCGTCAAGCAGGCTGCCATACAGTTAAATTCGACTCCTGTTAAACTTATTAACATGTGTTACTCCCATATCATGTAATCTTACTGTGAACTTGTCAACTGGTTTGAATTAATAAACGAATATTATTATTATTATTATCCATATTATTATTATCCTAATTATTATTATCCTTATTATTATCCTTATTATTATTATTATTATTATTATTATTATTATTATTATTATTATTATTATGAAGTGTTAGTGAATTCATTTTCTTAACCTCAGCATGTCTGATCTTCCTACCATTAGGGAGTGGCAAGTGGAGCACAAATCCTGAAAATGTCTGCCTCAGCAGGCATTTAAACCCCTTGCCTCTCTGCATATGGTGCACACTCCGTCCCACACTTTCACGATTGGTGAACAGCTATCAGCACAAGTTAGGATGTTAATATTGGCCTCACCTGGAGCTAAACCTGCTTCCTAGAATGCTCTCTGATACGTTCAATAATCGCTTCAAAACTGTTATTTTGGCCGTGCTGGAGCACCTCTGAGTAGTCCCCTTGAAGAGGTGCTATATAAATCCCTGAATGAATGAATAATATTGTCATGGGATTGGTGCTGTTGTTTTGTATCAGTCCCCGGAACCACCCATCTGAGGTTTTTTCACAGGGGGGGGGCAAACATCTTTAATTAATTTCCCCGAACCCAGCACAAACCGTCACATTTGTGCATAATTATGTAAATACATCTCTCGACACTTTTACGTACCGGTACATCATAACGGTGCTACCTACATATGGTATTAAAGATCATTAGGAATAAAAGTTCATCTGTCAGCAAGTAATGTAATGTAATGCAATTAAACATTCATATAGCGCCCCTTCAAAATATCTACTGAGAGGCACACTCTGCGACAGCCTATAATATTATGACGTAAATGTCATTACGAACGAATATATATATTACACCAATTAGCAAAACAATGCACAGCAAGCTGAAAGAGTCACCAGTGGTGGTAGGCCAACCGCCGATGCACACAAGGGGAACCAACCAATGGATTCCCATTGACAGCTGAAGACCGCATGGATGTTTAGAGTCTGTCGACTGTAACTGACCTGTGCTACTGTTATGGGCATGGTGGTTGACCACTCAAACTGTAACGTGCAGGGTATGGGTTCAAGCCTCCACCGAGACATTAACTGTGTAAGGACTTTTTGAGCAAGTCCTTCAAGTACAATTGCTCAGCACCATCGACATTCTGTCATATAGTCGTGTGTGCACTTCTGAACTTTGAAAGGAGGGCAATATCCAGTAGAGTTTTTAAGGGAACTCACAATCTGGTCAGTGACCGGCCGGAAGAATCGAGCGATGGAGCTGACTAGGTCTTGTCGCTTGAGAAGCTTCAGAGTGACGAGCATTCCCTCGCAGCACGTTCGGCCGCTGCACCAGAGCGAATAGATATTCTCCGCCTCTTTCATCAGGATTCCAGACTGCACCTCAGTCGTTGTTCCATCATCACCTGTTACCATTCAAATCAAACAATCCACTGTTCAATCACCTGTTATCACTTATCATTCAAATCAAACAATCAACTGTTCAATCAGATACGGGCGGGGTGACCGATTGGTTAGAGCGCTCGGCCTGTAACGAGGACAGTACGTGTTCGAGCCTCTAATCAGGCGATCACTGTGTATAGGGACCTTGAGCAAGTCCTTCACTCACAATTGCTCTGCGCCATTGATGTTCTTGATGGTCGTGTGCACTTCTTTTGGAAGCAGGGCAACATCAAATACAGTTGTATTGTATTGTTGTATTATAGCCAATTTACCAACCAATTGCTTAGCCATAGCCCAGTCAAGCAATCCACCAATTTTCCAGCACCCAGCCAATCCATCAATCACAAGAAGTCAGTCAACCACTCACTCAACCAGTTGGCCAGCCTGCCAACCCCTTTCTGGTCTGACCTCTGGCCTGTTGCATTTCATCCTGGCCTTTTCAATGGATTATGAGTTTTATTATGATAACAAGCTACAGAAGTCATTAGATAAAACCAGCCAACTATTTCACCAGTCAAGTCAGTCAAAGAACCAACCAATTTTCAAACCATCAACTGCAGTGAAGGGAAAGCCACATTGCTGACAACCAGATTGTACTTCTATTCTATTTACTGACTTACAGTACTACCTAATCAGACATCGCAAAAAGAGAGGTGTTCGCAAGTCAATTTTCTATCTTTTTATTCCTTTGGCATGCTGTTCTATCATAACAAATCTTCACTTCTAAAAGGCAAATCAATATCTTCGTCAGTGTTTCCATTAGAGTCCAAAGAGAGGACGTATATACGCCCGGACCGGGAATTTTTTTGGATATAGCTCATTGCTTTCGGCTATCATAACCAAAAAATTTGGACGTTTTGGACGTTTTTTATGGACGTAAAATCGGCCATTTGGGCGTTAACGGAAACACGGATCTTCGTTGTGAGCTAGTATAATTATTCCTTATCTTACGTTATTGTGCTCTAGCATGCCGAGAGTAATTATTCGCGTTTTCACCTGACCGATGCAAGTACAGCAAGGATATTCCTTGTGGACGTTAAGATCATCTGTCACGGGCAGTTGGCCATTACTGGTGATAAGGGCTTCAAGTAAAGCTAGATAACCATCGAGGGTAGAGGCAGCACTCCGGGTGCATAGCCTAAATGGCGTTGATCACGAGAAGACTCCAGGAAGTTGAAAAAGAACTGACAATGCTCAAAGTTGGTGGTGGTCTTGGTGAGCACAGTGTGCTACGACTGTAAGTACCTCCGATGTGAAGGTGCCAGTCCTCCGCTTCTTTGATGCTTATTGAGGAGTGGAGAGCATGCTGAGAGTATTATTCGCGTTTCAACCTGACCGATCCAAGTACAGTCAGGATATTCCTATGTCACAACCTTTGAGGAGTGGAGAGACCTTCTATACTGTATGGACGGCGTTGAAACCAGCCTGAGCTCTGGGACGATGCCACACAGGTGACAGGCTCTAGGCATGTCTCAGCAGCCACTACGATATCCAATCTCTTGCCAGTGATGAATTGGCCACAGAAGCATGCTTAGTTCTGAAAGACTGTGACATCCAACGTACTTTGACTAAGATTGCTCTATGAGTAAAACAAAACAACTGCTATTTCTCTAAACTCTATGACACTGTGCCTGAATGTGTTGTGCCAGTCAGAATTGACTTTCTCAATAAGCGAATATAATTAAATCAGTTATAGCTCCCGGAGTATTGTGGCCGACTCGCATGGTACCGTAGACGCCACATATACGTGTGCAAGCAATGTCGCCATCACAGAGCGTGAAACCTTTGTCTACGCAGTACGTCATGACCCCCAACCGTGTGACCGACCGTGCCAACTAGAAGTTTCACCACCACATCGATCGTTTGGATGTACATGTAAAAGTGTGCAAAAAAAGTTCTTGCCGGTGATGACTTGGCTACAAACATATTCCTTTCTTAAAAATTGTGACACCCAACGTATGCTTTGATATAGACCAGTTATAGCGTGCTGTGGGGCTTTGTGCCAGATATACGTGTGCAAGCAAAGTCTCCATCACAGAGCGTGAAACCTTTGTCTGCGCAGTACGTCATGACCCCCAACCGTGTGACCGACCGTGATAACTAGAAGTTTCACTGCCACAGTGATCGTTTGGAGAATTCAAAAGGGTGCAAAATACGTCGTTTCCTGTGTCTGTTCAAACAGTAGTTAGTGTCGGTGGCTCGGTACACTGTCCTGACAACTGGTTGTAATGAAATATTCGAAGCCAGACAAATTGGAGTGAACCACACGAGGGCAAATTGGTGTACGTTGACTGTTTTCACACTTCAAAGAGTCAGCGGATCAGCAAAGTCTCTATAAAAATGAAAGCCACTGCAATGATACAGCGTCCAGTGCGAATATTGTGGTAACAGCAACGTTGTTGGCAAAAATAGCTAGGCAGACCGAGGAAATTAAGTTAAGCAGTCTACGATGCTTGAACTGTGTTAGGCAAGATTAAATTACGGAGACTAAATACATTTAAATCACCACAAGTAGGACTGAGTAGTAAGTGTGCATATGCATTCTTGTGTCGATCATTCATTCATTCATTCATTCATTCAGGAGATTTATATAGCACCTCTTCAAGGTAACTACTCAGAGGTGCTCCCGACTCCAGCACGGCCAAAAAGAACAGTTTTCAGGTTAACATAGAATAAGTCAGAGAGCGTTCTGGGAAGCAGACGCAATTCCAAGGGCAGCCCATTCCAGACGGTTGGGCCCACCACTGAGAAAGCACGATTTTGCATAGCAGCTGTGCGGGCAAACGGGACTGTGAGCATCCCCTCTCAGAGGAGTGAAGGGAGCGACTACCCTGCGCGCCCGATACGGGACGACAGAGGTCCCGCAGATAGGATGGGGCAAGGCCCAACTGACATCGCCACACCAGGGAGGCGATCCTATACGCAATGCGCTGGCGGATAGGGAGCCAGTGTAAGGTTTCCAGCATGTAGTTGGACACATGGCCGAATTTGGGTATTCGGCCAATAAGGCGCGCCGCAGAGCGGAGCACCCGGTCGAGGCACGCCAACCGACCAGACGGTAGGCCGGAGTAAAGTGAAGAGCAGAAGTCAAGTCGAGCACAGACAAAGGAATGCAGTAAAGTGGTTGCAGCGCTGGGAGTCAGCGACCGTGCAACGGTGCGAAGCTGACGCAACTGGTAAAGGCAATTGCGGCTAAGACTATGGAGATGAGGAGCAAGAGTAAGTTCTTGGTCCAGTATGAGGCCAAGGTCGCGAACAGTAGCAGAGAAAGTGTAACTGGGGAATTCAGCAGCAAGGGTGGCTAAATCAAGCTTAGCAAGCTGCTGCCGGGTGCCCAGCCAAATGAATTTAGTCTTTGCCGAGTTAAGGCGAAGGCGGTTTGACGACATCCACATCCCCAACGCATCCAGTGTCCGACTCATAGCCCGCACTGCAGAGGTGGCATTTGATGACAGACAGTGCAAGTATGCCTGTATGTCATCTGCATAAAGCTGACCCTGGACCGCGTGCTCCGCAAGGAGTGAGGCAAGTCCAGAAGTGTAAATAATGTACAGGAGGGGGCCAAGGACGGAGCCCTGGGGCAGACCGTACAGAGCTGGGACCCACCGAGACCTAGTCGGACCATGTACCACACTAAGAGAGCGCCCGTGGAGAAAGGAGCCAATCCATTCCAGAAAATTTCCAGACAGCCCAAACGAGACGTGCAACCGCTTAAGAAGAATTTCGTGGTCTACAGTGTCAAAAGCGGCGCTAACGTCAAATAGGGCCAGCAGGGTGAGCTGCGATCTGTCTATTGCCCCGTAGATGTCGGACAGAAGCCGGAGCAACAGAGTCTCAGTTGAATGGAATTTTCTGAATCCGGACTGGCAGGATGGAAGAAGATTGTTCCCGTCTAGGTAGGTGATGAGTTGACCTGCAACTATCTTTTCGATGACTTTAGACAGGAACGAAACGTTTGCTATCGGTCTGTAGTTCGCAGGGTCCGAAGGGTCTAAGCCGTCGCTCTTTAGTACAGGGATCAAGATGGATCTTTTCTGCGATGGAGGTAGAACACCGTCTTGGATGGACCGATTGCACAGGACTTTCAGTAGCGGGAGCAGAACATCCACGTACTCTTGGAGCAGGAAGGTAGGTAGCGGGTCCAGTTCACATGACTTGGGCGGCGACGCGAGAACGAGGCGGCGTAGCTCTTCACTGGTAACCGTGTTCAAGGTAGGCAGATGGCAATCGGTAGTAGAGTGTTGAGGAGGTGAAGAGTTTTCAGTGGCACGGCGAACATCGAGTATCTTGGCTGTATACGAAGCCAGAAAGTCATCGGCAGTGAAGAGCGGATCATTCGGAGGACGACAACGACCAAGAAGAGCGTCGAATGTAGCCCACAGCCGCTTTGGTTCTCTGGCGTGGGAGGCAATCCTGGTCTCCCAGTATGTCCTCTCCTTTTCTCTGTATTGACGGTGCATGTTACGGACAAACTGCACCCAGGCAGACCGGTCCGATGGAAGCCTGGTGCGTCTGTATTTCCTTTCGTGTCGGCGAGCCTGTCGCCGGAGGGAGCGGCACTCCTTGTCGAACCATGATCAATGCATTTATGAAGCGTCTTTTGGGAAACCATGAGTAGCCTCCTGTACAAGTGTATCTAACAATCTAATGGATATCAACAGGTGTGAAATAAGGTAAGCAGAAAATGTACTTTAAACTTAGACACAAAGAAGAAATTGACGTGAGAAAGCTATGGCACCTGTCGATCACCACGGGCATCAACCGGAACTTACTTGAATTCATAGTTCTCTGATGTATATACATGTAGCTGTAGCAAGTCTCGTTCCAGTCTTTGAGTTATGATAGGTGTTTTCTGTAACCAAGTAACTCGCGTCAAACCCTCTTCAAGAACTAATGTCAGTTTTTAGGGTAGATAAATGACAAGGGCTTTGATTTTTGATAGATTTTCTGATGTTGTGATACTACCCGGTGAAAATGAAGTGCTAGACTGTTCTGGCTAGACAATAAATATAGATAGCAATAGATACAAATGGGGAGATAACAAGTCTTCGACAAACACTGAATGGCGTACTGGACTTGACAAGTGACTGAGGGAAATGGCAGTCGTATATTCGCACTCATCGCTGCCAAATGCCTGGCGTAGGACTGATGATGATGATAAAATGATAATGATGATTACAATGTCGACGATGACGATGACAATAATGAGTATCGACGACTATGAATAGGATAAAGAGGGAGAGACGAGTGGACGAGAATGTACATCTAACTCGTTGCATGTTTCATTTTCATTGTCAGAAGAACTTGAAAAAACTGACGTCATCAATATTTACTAGATATTGTTTTGTTTCAGAGAGTTGAAACATCTTTCATCTTAAAAAAAGATAGATAGTTTGTAGTAATATACCACTCAATAGTCAATATCCATGATTCGAATGACCATGAACTTCAACGCTCTTCTCAGCTGGAACCTTCTCCTCCCAATCTTCATGTACTGCATCTTTGCACAGTCTGTAATGGTCACTGGATCAAACTTTGGCTCCACATCGACAATGAACGATGTTGACACTACCCAGAGGAAGCCCCAAGGTCTCTCTACCCGCATCTGCGGTCCAGGCACAGACAGATGCGTGCTTCTTGGCTATGCCATTTCTACCAGCAACGGAGCAACCACGCGTCAACTCCATCCAACGGAAATTGTTCAAACCAGTTACACTGTCGTCGGTCGTGAAACAGTTGTCAATCCTCATTCGACTGTAATGGAGACACTGGGTCCGTTCGCTAAAGTTGACGTCAAAACAGCTACGAACAAAATGGCGACAGAGATAACGCAGAATGCAATCAACGTTTCTCAAAGTGACATGACGGTTTTCTCTGGCAATGATAGCAACATCACCAGAGGAAGTGATCTGCCAACTGCTTTTTACGAGAACCGCAGGAACGTCAACAGACTTTCAGCAAATGATTCATGGGAACTTGATTCGCAGTCGAATGCAACACAAAGTGTAACGGTTAGACCACATGCAATTTTACTTGTGGAGGAAGATTTCTGGCAAGAAAGACTTACAAAGACGCTTGGCATCTATGTCCCTCTATTCCTGATCATCACCGGAACTCTTGGAAACGCTGTGTCAGTTATAACACTCCAACATCGTCATTTCCGTTACTCGTCCACTGGATTCATACTGACCACATTATCCTTGCTGGACATAGCAGTTCTTAATACGTACATTATGCATTATTGGCTGGAGATGGCATTTGGGATCAGAATACTCGATCTGTCTAGATTCGGCTGCAAAGTAGGCGCAGCTTTATTCTACTATGTACGCGAACTCGCCACCTGGACCTTGATCCTGTTGACAGTTGAGCGAACAGTTGCTCTGTGGTTTCCCCTCCGCTGTAAAGAACTATGCAGCAGACGTCGCATCATAATCGCTTGGGTAATTTTCGCCATAATTCTGCTTCTCCCGCAAACCATCGTTTTTCTAGCTTTTGATCATCTGCCAACTACAGTCGGTTTCGATGACAATAATAGAACAAAGGTCAAGTACTATTGTAGACCAATAGACGATTACTGGAGTCACTTGCTCTACGGTCCGTTTCGTATGTATACCGCTGTCATGGGAGATTTCATTCCATTTCTAGTCATCCTGATCGGGAACATTCTCACCATCACTCGCATAATCAAGTCCCATTGGGAACGCAAAACACAGATGGGGGCAGCCTCCGGGTCGAAAGCAATGGCATCCACCACAGTTATGCTGATCGGAATTACTTCCATGTTTCTGATACTCAACCTCCCTATCGACAGCGTGTTCCTCTACTATGTCAACACAGACCTGAATTCGCTCCCGAAGGAGAAGAAGGTTATCTACGACCTGGCTTATGGCATTGGCATACTGTCCTATAATGCAAACAATGCCTTCGAATTTGTCGTGTACTTTGTCAGCGGTCAGAAGTTCAGACAGGCGTTTCTAGAAACGTTCCTACCATGTCGAAAGACCACCAACCAAAACAAACAGAGGACGAACGAGAAACGCAACACAGACACAAGAGTAACATCGTCGGAAATGTGATAAAGACAAGGTCTTCTTGAGCAATGTTTCCATCGGTGGACCAATATTTGCATTGCTCGTGGCTGTAGTTACACTTTTATGTATCTTCAAAATCTTTCGTAGTAGACTAGGCTGTAAATACTATGTAGCACATGCAGGCCTATATTGTTGCGCTGTTGTAATTTGTGTTTCTTCTGGGGTAGGCTTCTCTTGCATAGCCAATTGCAAGAGCCATCACCAGCTAGATGAAGTCTTGCATTGAAAAGCATCTGCCGAAACATATCAACAATGTTTACCATAGTAAGCAATGCGCCACAGCTGCACGAAGGATCAGTGGCCTGTCTTCATTTAATGTGGTTATATGAACATCTTCATAGGCCATTCCTATGTTTATTTTATTGGAGACGAGAGTCGTCGAGGCAATATGATGGTTGGTGTTAGTAAAAACTGCCCGGTATGGGTATACATTCGAAAATGTAAAGTTTGCTTTGAGATTTGTGAAATTTAGTTTATGTGCTTAATCGGAGTGTCAGCTTGGTCCGTGGGTTCTGCACTAGTCACTGGATTGCTTATAAAGTTATGTCGAGTGTGTGTTACATCTTCATAGGCCAGTCCTATGTTTAGTTTAGCAGTCGTCGAGGCAATATTATGAAGGTTGGTGCAAATAAAAACTGCCCGTTATGAGTATACACTTGAAAATGTAAAGTTTAGTTAATTAGTTTGTGATTTTGTTAAGTGTAGTGTAGTTAGTGTGCTTAATCCCAGGGTTATTTAATGTCTACGAACAACACACAGAATATACATTCGAACAAACAGTTAAAAAGACCTCTTATTGAACAATTGATCCAATATTTCTTAATATCTTACTTACACCAACATCAAAATTAACTGATTATTATTTTCTGACCTATTCTCGTTGGCATAAAAGATCCCTACGGAACACCAAGTAAGATAATATCACAGAGGTAGCGTGGAGCTTGACCCAAAAACACTCTAGAGGTAAGAAAGAGAATTTTAAACTGATTCTGATCAGTGAGATCAATGAAGATGTTCCATCATAAAAGTCGAAACATTGGAAAAACGAGGAAGGCACGCAATCAAATGAGCAGTTGCACAAGTACTGATTGGAGCAGAGCCAGGCTGAGTTTTGGCAGACCGATCAGTAACGAGTTACAGTAGTCAATGCGGGCACAGATGAAGGCATGGAAGAAAAAATCGGCGAGAGGCAGATCGTCGAATGGCACGTTGACGCCGCAAATGATAAAAACTTGACCGAGTGAGATCAGAGATATGTGCAGAGGAGGAAACTTGTAATCGTAATCATAAATTTATGTAGCACCTCTTCAACAGCAACCAAATAGGAAGCACTCTGATGGACAACGTTTTTCAATTTTCACCTAAACAACAGGCACCAATTCAAAACCTCTGGATTATAAATGACCAGATTTTATAAAACTATTCCATAATTTTACGAACTGCATGAGCACCAGTTGAATCTTATTGCAATGTTTTGACACACCTGCAGGTGATTGAAGTCATAACATTGACATTCCTGCCTGAACTAAGTATGGAAGCTGGGCTCATACTAGAATTCATTCATTACTAGAATTTGTATAGCGCCTCTTCAAGGGAACTACTCAGAGGCACTAGCTAGTATGCATACTAGCGGAACATCGTCGTTCCCTCTGGGATCACCCTTTGTTACCTCTTCTTCTATGTATATATATATATATATATATATATATATATTCGTTTATATATTCGTTTAATGTGAATCAGGTTGACAAGCCGCAACCGGTTACATGTGTCCTGTTGCATGTAATTACACTTGATATCAATAAAAGATTTAGGATTTAATCGAATTGAATAAGACGGCATGTTGATATGTTATATGTTGAGGTAGTTACCAACCAATGACAGAAAAGTTTTCTTCCAGTATTTGTCGATGAGCACTGAGCCAGGCTTGAGCCAACTTATTGTTCTTGGTTTTGCCTGCAAGGAAGTTCAGGAGGTAAGCGCCAAGACCTCCGAGCATCAACATCTCCATGTAGAAACTGTCCCAGTTCGTATGCAGATGAATAGGGACCTACAATGCAAGAACAACAGTCAGGGTCAAGACTTAACAGAAATCATACATGACTTGCAACAGTATGTATACTTTGTATAGGGCATATCAGCATATGTATGTATGTATAATGTATGCATGAAAGTATGTATTTATGTATGCGTGTATGTATACAAGTATGTATGTGGTAAGTATGCATGAAAGTGTGTATTTACGTATGTATGATTTATGTGCAAATGTATAAGTATTATGTATGTAGTAAGTATGTAAGAAAGTATGCATTTATGTATGCAAGATGTAAGTGTATGTATATAAGTATGTATGTATGTGGTAAGTACACATGAAAGTATGTATTTATGTATGTATGTATGTACGATAATTATATGTGTGAATGTATGCATATACAAACGTGCGAATGTACATATGTATGCATTCATGAGGGTTCTATGACAATTCAGCGCAAGACAATTCGGCGCGGTCAATTCGGCGCAAGACAGTTCGGCGCATGGACATTTCGGCGCAAGACAATTCGGCGCCTTTTGGTAATGCTTCTATCAGCGTGATGTTTCGTTATGTTTCGACATGAAACTTAACATAGATGCATATGCATAGCTACATGAAGGCAGGAGGAGGCAATTGCCTCCTCTTGGTTTTTCCATATAGTGGAGTTTCAATTGATCAACGATGCAAATGACCAGGATTTTGGCAAGTTGCCTCCTCTTGAATTGAAGTGTCGTGTTTCGTTGTTAGGCGCCTGTGTTCGAGGTCAAGTGGGGGAATCGGGGAAAAAATGATCTAATGACTAAAAAAAAAAGGTCATCGGATTTTTTTAAGAAAGTCTAAAGGAAGGTCATCGGAGTTTACAAAAGCATAAAGGTGTCATCGTCGGAGTTGGTCTGTGACGTGTGAAGTTGCCTCCTCTTGAATTTAAGTCTGGCTACGCCACTGCATAGATGCGTCCACTTATTAATATTCCTTAATGAAACCTAACGTGAATCCGTCCGCTGATTTATGTTTTGTAATGTTTTATCATGAAACTTAACTTTGGTACGTCCGGTGAATAATGTTTCGCCATGAAACTCAACGGAGGTTCGTCTAATTATTATTGTTTTATCATTAAACGTAATGTAAATCCGTCCACAGATTTATGTTTCATCATGAAGCTTAACGTTGATACGCCAGATGACTAATGTTTATCATGAAACTTATCATAGATCCAATCGCTGGTTAATGTATTTGTATTCTAATAATTCGCTTGCTAGTTTGTAGCTTTTAAACCGATGACTCTACTCCCATTTCTAGTTAAGGTTTTATTGCCAACAACTAAGGCAATGTTGTAAATGCGAAAGCGCTTAAATAAGTAGTTAGCAAACGCATAGACTTGTATTCTATATATCTGGACAGTGATTGTGTATTAAAAGTTAGAAATATCTACCACGCTTTTAGCCAACTTCTTTTTAAAGGTCAATTCAAATAACAGTAGGCCTATAATAAATATTTACATTTACTTATATTTACATGATGGCGATCTCAGTTTCCTGAATCTAAATAGCTGCGCCGAATTGTCTTGCGCCAAATGGTCCTTGCGCCGAATTGTCTTGCGCCGAATTGACTGCGCCGAATTGTCTTGCGCCGAATTCTCTGGACACCATTCATGGGATATGTCCAAGGCTGCAGTATTTTTCATTTTCAATGGCAGTACAATGCATCATCATCTTGTGTTAATAAAGATTACTTACTTGCTTACCTCTCACCTTATCGACTGATCCGAAATCAGTACTTCAAGTGTTGCAAGATAGGCATGGTAAGACATGGCATTTACCTGTGGTTATAACTTACAGCTTGAAGCAAAGCTTATAATTAGGGGCAGGCAACAATAATTAAATATTTTAATCGAAATTAATCGCATGATTAACATTTTTAATAACGCAATTAATTTTTAATCACATGTCACAATAGATAACAATTACAACTACTCTACCGACTCTGATAGTTATGTTGAATATGCGCTATATAAATGCTTGCAGTCAATAAACAAAAAGCAAACATGCTTTTACTACTTGTTTTTACTCTTTAGTTTTCACTTTAGAGTTTAAAGTTTAAACTTAAAGTTTTTACTTTGTAATAGCAGTTTTATAAAGAATTTAGCACATTTATTAAAAATAATTGGGTGCAGTGACAATAGCGTTAACTGCGTTAAAAAGTTTAATCGCGTTAATTAATTAGCGCGTTAATCGCGTTAATAACACGTTAAATGCCGTCCTACTTATAATATATTTGTTCTCAAAACTCCCTTTCTTGACTCCACAGACTATCTCACTAACATGCAAGCTTACTTCTGACATCATTTTCATACATTTATTCACGAAGAAAAACTGTTCTGACCGTTGCGATCTGCAGATCCGGTGGCTGATCATGTGACTTTGGTTTCGTTGTCTGTTCTCGATCAAATCCCTCAAATTCATCTTCGTCTGTCAAATGCTCAAAATCCTCTTCATCTTCTTGCTGTAACAACAACATGCAGATTCTTAGGTGACTATTTAGCAGCTTCTTAATCAAAATATTGTAAAACACATATACATTCAATTAATCAAGATAACTATCTCTTGAGCACTTCGAATGCAAAGAAGATGACAACCCCCTTTAGTGTTTGCTGACAAGCTCACTGACAAAGAAGAAACAATGAAACATGATGGAACAAATTTCATGATCTTATTGAACACACGTCTTGGCAGCCAGTTAGGCGTCCACTCATTTTACCGCTGCCTCTAGGGAGTGGAAGTTCTAGCTCTACAGGGGGCTATGGGCATCGATCCACAACTTTAAAGATCTATTTGTTCTTCAAGCAAGATTGTCACCATTTTATATATAGACAATAAGTTACATAATTCAGACAACGGCAAAACTAAATGGCCAAAATAATAAATAGTCAAAATAATAAACATTAAATATAACATTTCACTGTAATTATTGCCACCAGAAATAAGACAATAACCGTATAGTCACGAAATTATCACAATTACTATCATTATGATGATGATGATGATGCACATATTTGATAAGTCTTTACCTGAATACCATACACCTGTACCTGGCTATCTGGGAAGGGGGTTTGTCAGGTGACCTTAGAAATGACCAGATGAGAATCACAGCATCCAAATGCTTGCACACTCCCTCTATCCATCCATGTTTCCCTCCCTCCATCCATTCATCACTCCCTCCAACCCTTCATCCATCCATCTACCATCCTTACATACACAAACACACAAACAAATACACACTCATCCTTAAGTAACCGGCCACATAGTTTACCTCAACAGTTGCATCATCATCATCACCCACTTCTGCCTCGGAGGCAGCAGCAGCAGCGGCTTCTGGTGCCATCACCACTTTCGGCGAACCACCACCTGGCTGTTCGGATTCTGACGATGACTTCACATTAACAGCACCTTCGTCTGTCATATTACAAGAAAGATTTCCTTTCAATAATAATAATAATATTAACAAGTAATAATAATAACATCAACAACAACAATAAAAATGATGAAGTGATGATGATGATGATAACGTAACATTTTATTCGGTAACCAACTTAATACAGATCTCAACTTACATCACGTTTATCCAATTATTGTCGGTTTATGATTATGATGATGATGATGATAGCAATAACATTACTGTATCATCCGAAAAATTCTTTATTTCCATAGATCTTTAAATTCTGCATACCTCAGATTTAAATAAATTACCAGGTATGTATATAATGGAAAAAAATATAATAATAATAATAATAATATGATTTGTATAGTGCTGTAGCACAGCTGAGCTTTATCATGGTTATATTTATCATAATAATTTTTTTACAACTTATAGCCCTATTATAATTTATTAAGCACCACTGTCTAATGACCAAGCATCAATTTATGGCGCTGAGCAATTGTGAGAAGACTTGTTCAAAGTCCCTACACAGTAACCGCCTCAGTGGGAGAAGGCTCGAACTCTCCACAATACAAGGTGAGAACTTTAACCAATCAGCTACCATGTCCTTAGGTTTACATGACCTGATGACCTGACCTACTACTGCTGAAATGAGTTGTGGTGTACTTACTAGATTAGAAAAATCACCGAAAAGAATGGAGATCATTAATTCAGACTATTCATCGACAAATGCCTGACACCAGACACTGATTTAGAATGATTACAATGTATGTATGCATGCATACGTAGTTGGTTTGATTTGAGTTTTAATTTGACCCCATGCATCTGTATCTGGCCATTTATAGAGTACCTTTCAAAACCTTTCAGGCATAACGTACATACACACCTACATACACACATCCATACATATATGCATACTTACATGCATAACATACAGACATACAGCAATATAAACGTGGAGTACAATACAACACAATACAACACAACAAAATATACTGGGGTGCGGTGGTATAGGGGTATGTTCGGTGCCTTGCAGCTGGAGGGTTGCGGGTTCGAATCCACCTCAAAGCTGCCGCGTAGGGACCCTGGGCAAGTCCTTCACTCGCAATTGCTCATGCGATTCGGCGTGAAACTCCGAAATTGCGTCCGCGCAGTAGTCGGGAGCGCCTCTGAATGGGCAATCTGGTAGAGGCGCTATAACAAGTGTTTCAAATACAATACAATACAATACAATACATACATGTATATTAATACACACACGTCTGCTAATAAACTCCCAAAATCATATCAGTAAAATGTGACACTTGACTTCAATGTCCAGTTCAAATGACCGGTTTCTCATTCTGTTTTAGATCTAATTTATAGTGTTCCGAATAGAATCACAAAATTCCAATTTCATTGCTGAAGCCAGAAAGGTCCCCGCAACACATAACCTCTCCACTTACCATCTTCCGTATCTTCAAACTCGGCAAAGTCGTTATCTTCCGTGCTTTCCGAGTGCTGGTTCGCCGCAAGCGTTGCTGAAACCAGGAGCCCGAGGAACACAAGGACGGCTATCGTCTTCATTGCAAAAATTCTGGCAAAGCAAACATCATGCCGGTGTAGTACATTGTTAGGTAAAGAAAGTACTGCAATCGTTCTTAAAAATCTTTGCCAACAATGCAGTAGGGCAAAGCAATTCGTTGCTTATTGAATATGACTTAGGTATAGTATCGGGGGCTGAAGGACATAGTTCGTAAGTTTATTGGCGTCGTGAGGGTCAGGGTTAAGGTTAGTGTCGTCATTTAAAAACCTAGTACCGTCCGGCGTTCGCGCAGCATGCAAAAAGATATTGTAGAAGTTCTTCAGCCCACGATACTATAAGTTTGCCGAATTATTTTCATCGATCAAGCTACTACGGCTTTCGGACTATCCAACCTTCGGACTATCGACACGTAACCCTACAAACCGATCATATTACATCACGCGTCGATCACGGTTAAAGGGCCCAGTAGTTCAGTGACTGCGAACTTCTAACAGTTAATATATCATTTAGTTTATAAGATTGCTGTCATAATTCAAGCCAACGGCGTACCTTCTAGCGGTTTCGAAATTTTTATTTGTTTTTTCTAAATAAGGATATAATAGAATAAAATTACAGAATAAAACTACAAAAATTGGCCGAGTCTTAATTCGCCCCTTGTGCCTCTCTTTCCGGTCACGCTTACATCCATTGAACTTTAAGCCCAAGAGCTTCAAGTAAGTAAGTAAACAGATCAAAACAAAACAAACTTCAATACAATACAATACAACTTGTATTTATAACGCGCCTTAAGAAACAGAGTCTTACTCAGAGGACGTGTTACACTGTACCTACTAATCATGGTGCTTAAAGAAGAAAATATTAATTGAGATTGACTAACTAGACTTATCGTAATCGTAATTTCGAAAATGTGGAGTCGCTATAACAAGCTTATTCACAGGGATTTGATCAAATCAAAATTGAAGGGCAGATAGTCAAAAGCGCTTCCAGGTTAAGTAAAGGTCCAAATGGGTCAGCCTCGGCAGGAAGGCGAGTACAGGTCTATAGGCAGATGGCTACGGTGGCTAGTGTTTAGAATTGAAACGGAGATGGAGCCTGATATAATACATTTAGGCCTACATAGATTCAAACATACATACACATACATACATATATACAAACATGCATGCATAAATACATTCACACATGCATTCATAGATTCATACACTCATTCACACATATATACATATACGCGTACACAAACTCCGAGCATGTTCTAAAGAAACGCGGAGCGCCGTATAGCCTATAGCTTGTTCACAACCTGGAGTTATCTTTTCCCGCCTATGCACGTGTTAATTACCATTAAACTCGTTCGACCGTGTACGTTCACATAAATACGCTCTGTAGGCTACACATAATATTGTACAACCTTGAACGCCTCTCACCTGCCTTGAAATTTTCATATTGCGCTATATTGATTTAGCAAATAATTAATAAAACTTATCACTGCTTATTAACTGTCTTAAAAACTGTAGAAAACATTTGTGCTTAATTTCTTAGCGTCCTCGATTGATTCTAGTCATTTAATAAAGCTGTTTTAAACATTCCGAAGATAAATGCATGCGAAAGACATCTCTTTATATTCGCCAGGTGGCAGACTAGTTTCTTAAAAGTCCGCTAAGACAGCTTCGAATGATCAAATTGTATTCGCTAGATGGCGATGGTGAAATGAAAAACACCGTAAATCGACAAAATGTGTTCAAAGTGAATCTTAGACAGCACGTGTTTTCCACGATTTGACAAATTTAATCGAAAATATGATTCGAAATGAACTTACCGCTTTAGGAAAACATCTACCACCGTCAGAAATCAGGTAATCCTCGATTGTATCGTCAGACGTTCAACGTTAGCTCAATACATTGACCGACTGTTTGCCTATGTCCAAGCCTGGTCTAACGTCGACTGCCAAACACGTCGAAATGTCTTGCTGAAAACGACTTCAAAAATCGGCCATATATCTATATTTTCAAAAGTTTCTATCTTTGCGATGAAACTTACAGGATCTGATCCAGGACTCGAAACTACATGGGAAAATGTTTTTTAGGCTCTGGGGTTGAGAAATAGTTGAGAAAATGAGGCGAAAAGTTTGAAGGTGTAAAGAACCTGTTTTCTTATAGAATTCACCCCTGTACTAGAAGGCCACCGAGAACGCAGTTAACCCACCGATGGCCTACTTATGGTAGAGTCTGCTCATTGGTTGAGGTAGGTTTTCTGTGTCACTGTGTTTTCTTGTCGAGGTGGGCGACAATCGCCATTGCTTTCTTGGGTAAGTAAGTAAATATATTCTTCAATGAGAAGCATTAGCACACGCACAGCACTGTACATGGCAAGCTTAATACATTCAAGCAAGCAAACAAAAATTCATATATACAAGCAAAGAATTGAATGAGAGAAATTATTGTAGCCTATATCAATTAAGGGTGAACATAGGGGAGGAAGAGTTATAGGGTCATAGTCGTAGGGCAAAATGATGAGCTTAAGCTAAATAGCCAGATCTAGGAAAACCTTGCTTATTCGTAGGCCTATTGCATCTTCGCAAGCAGTGCCGGCTTTAGGTAGGCCTATAGGCGATTATAGGCGTCATACGCGCTTTCGTGCAAGACTTGTCTTGTTAAAGCGCGCTATAAATTTCTAATTGTATTGTATTGTATAGTCTATAAAAATATTGTATTTTTTTACATGTTTGTAACCACTGGAGAAGTTTATCCTATTTGATATCAATGAAATGAAAGTCAATGACTATAGGCCTAACTAGAGGGCCGACTTTAGCTATTAGGCCTAAGCATCAAATACAAAGCACCAGCCAAATGAGCCAATGTTTATTATATCACTGTTTTATTTTGATCTGGTAGTTATGTTATGCATGGGCGTCACAGTGCCCAATCTCGTGTGAGCATCGGTGCCTTTGGCTCAGTGGCCTCTGTCAGCAGCAGCAGCCAAAGATTTCAACAACATTTTTACCAGCAGCAGTGATGCTTGATGGAAAAGACCGGGAGGAGGAGGAGGAGGAGGAGGAAGAGGAGCACGAGGCAGGGACACGTGAACACGCACGTGACTCCATAATGAATGTAACGACAGTAATGAGGCGAGACCGCCGTGGTCAGCGGGCGCCCAGGATGTGATTACAGCCGCGGCTGACCAGCTGAGGGCGTCCTCTGTCGGTCGGGCACCCGCCCCGAACCGTGTCCGTTATAGCGGGTAGGTTGGATTCGCTGATTTTTCGTTATTTTTGTTCCACCGACGGACGCAGCGATCCAATATGGCGGCGTAAATATACAACGAATATATAAGGACGCAGATGAATCTAATTAATCATTTTAATCATTTTAAGCAATAGGGATTAACACTTCTGGAATGATTGCAGATAGCGTGGGCTCTTTAAGAACTGTAGGGTATTTCTTGGCGGGTCTACGTTGTCGACAAAATGCAGTTTTGATAGTAAGAAACTTTCTGCGAATTGTTTACACCGCTCTCACCTTAGACATCTATGAGGTTAGCAGTTGATAAACATTCGGAAACGTTCCATTCCGTGTGTAAATGTTCCAATTAACAAATTAATAACAGTTAATGGAGTTTAAAATGTCTACCTTTGCATTTTATTGGGTTGTGTAAAACAGTGTAATTGTAGGCCCTACTAATTAATGCACTGATTAACCGAACCATAAGTAACCATACTGTCAACTGAATTAAGAGCAGTAGGTAGCGGGATCGATTCCCGCACCCTCCCAAAGGTCCAATCAGCCTATTATTTGCGAGATGGCGCTTCAAATGGTAAAATGAGATGTAGGATGTGATGGGCGCCTTGCATGGCTGCCGTATACAGTTAAATTCGACTCCTGTAATAACTTGTGATCATCCGTTGATACTGATTTGTAATCATCCTGCGTTTGTGTCAGTTTGAAATTAAACGAAGATTATTATTATTATTAAACTGTTATTGTTCACCCTTACTGGACCCCTACACTACAGCGTTTTGCCTATTGTTTCTTGGAAATAAACGAATATACATACATAAATAGAAGTAATAAACTGATCATCTTACGCATTTGCTTCAGTACCCTAAAGAGCAAATTGGAATTTGTGGCATATTCAGTGCCACTGGCCAAGGAACAATTGTTCTGCTTGAGATGAAAGTGGATGGATTTTTCGGTCAGACTGGTAGTGATTGTCAGATTATATAGAAATTATGATTAAATAAATGGCAAGCTTATTGAATTGGGGGCTGAAGGATATAGTGCGTACGATTACTGGCATTGTGAGTGTTGTTATGGTCAGGTTAGGCATCGTGAGGATCGGTTAGGGTCAGGGTTAGGGTTAGTGTCATCGTTAGAAAATCTGGTACTGTCCGGCATCCGCGAAGCATGCCCAAAGATACTGTGTAATCCTTCAGCCCACGATGCTATAAGTTTGCCGGCCAAATAAATAAATGGGTCTTGTAGAGATGGAGCGTAGAAGTGAACGGATCTTTGGCCAGCGATATGGCTGCCGACCGGTCAGGATCGATGACCTGAACTTGCATCTGATGTGCGTTCTGTGCAGTGGTTACTATATCGATGCAACCACAATCATCGAATGTCTTCATTCGTGTATGCTTTGCCATTCTCACATCAAATTAATTTTAAACTTCTCTAGCACCAATATAATGTAATGTAATGTAATTGAGCATTTATAGCGCCCCTTCAAGATATCTACTCAGAGACGCGTGCTGCGCTAGGCCGCTAGCCTATGTGATGTTAAATTCATTATGAAAGAATATATTACATCAGTTAGCAAAACAAATGCACAGTAAGCTGAAAGAGTCACCAGTGTCAGGCACACACACACACATGGAACCAACCAACGGATTTCTGTCAACAGCTGAAGATGGCATGGATAATAATATTTTGGGCTTCAGCAGGTAAATGATTGGTTAGTGCGCTCGCATTGTAATGTGGCGAGTATAGTTGCATGCCTCCAGTGAAACAGTTACTGTGTAGGGACTTTGAACAAGTCCTTCACTCACAATTGCTCAGTGCTATTGAGACTTTGAGCAAGTCCTTCACTCACAGTTGCTCAGTGCCATTGATTGACGTTTGATCTTTAGAGAACGGCCCTTAATATATGCATAATACTAATAATGGCATTTGAAAACCGTTCCACAAGTTCCAGTTAGTTCCATGGGCGAGTTCGATGAGACTGGAAGGCAGAAGAAAGGATCAGCCTGCTGAATAAAAAACATCTTGAGTCAAGAAAAGAATGAAACTAAGTTAAGGAACACCCAGCAGTGGGAACATGAGGTTAGGTCTTGTAAGATGCAGTAGACAGGAAGTATAGGATGAGGTACATAACATTGTTCTTTAACTAGTAGCAGAATTGCACTATTTTATATTTGGATCTTACTGTAAGATAAGGTGAAGTTATCTAAAGTGTGATGTTGTGTCACTTGTGTGGTGAGGTATGGTAGGGTACATGAAGCTAGTTTAGTAGGTACGGTAAGATTACCTGAGATAGTTGAGGTGTGCTAGTTAAAGTGCAGTCAGGTTAAGTGAGGTTAGGTGATGATGATGAGTTCTTTGCCCGAAGACAGGTCCATTGGCTTTTATGCCACCGGGGATGAGATGAGTGTGGTGGTTTTTCATTGACTTCCTCTCAGACAATTGTGGGCGAGCAGCTTGTCCAAGGTCGCTACGCAGTGGCTTGAGGTAGATTCGAACCTGCGACCCTCCAGTTACAAGGCGCAGCGCATACCGCTACACCTCCGCATCCAAGGTTAGGTAGTTAAGGTGAAGTAAGATGTATTTTATTTTTCATATTTATATAGCGGCACAATGTGAACAGGAAGCAATTAATTGTTATACGTTACGTCAGTTTGTAGGTCGTGTATCGTCCGTTACTTGGAGACGAGCAACCACTGTCCAATATGCGACGTTTTAGTTCACAAGGCCCAGCCTCTGCTCAACATCAGGTTAGTGGATGAATTGGATATTACTTTTAATAATAATAATAATAGTAATAATAACACCATTGCAGAGTAATAGTCATTTCCCAGGTCTCCAGATTTTTTAGGTCACCTGAGGGATTCTATAAAAAAAATAATAACAATAACAATGACAATAATAATAACTAATAATAATAATTAGACGATATGTGTAGCGCTGCTGTACAGATGAGGCTGAAGGAAATGTGCTTCATCAGTTACGATGAAGAAGAACAAGAAGAAGAGGAAGAATAACAAGAAGAAGAGAAAGAAGAAGAGGTTATTAACAATAAATAACAATAAAACTTAACAATAACACAAAGTAACTAATTCTGCATTACCCTTGCCTCATAAAAGTAATCAATTTCCACTGTGCATTACTTGTGGTCAAAAGTTGGGTACTTTTTGTTATGTTTTATCTTTGTATGTATGTATGCTGCATGTGTGCATGTATGACCATGTATGACCATGTATGTATGTGTTTGTATATTTGTATTTGAAGGTTGTTATTGTAAGAACATTGTAAAAATGTTTTGTTAAATAATTTTGAAAGCCAAGTTTAAAGACCTCTGCAAAGCCACCTTGGTGGTTTAGGAGCAGAATCCTCTGGAAACCGGACTCGGACCTCCTTCGGACTCTGCTCTCAGATAACCCTTTTGACTAGACGCAGCGCTCGTGAATAAGCTGGTGCCCTGCGCTTGGCTTTCGAGTGGCGCTTTAGAAGTTTGGAGATTACGATTACGAGTGTTTCCGTTAGAGTCCAAAAAGAGGACGTATTTACACCCTGACCTAGAATTTTTTTGGACGTAGCTCATGTCTTCGCCTATAACACCGAAAAATTTGGACGTTTTTTGGACGTAAAAACGGCCATTTGGGCGTTAACGGAAACACTGTTTAGGAGGGACCTAAATATAGGTGAAGCTTAAGATGCAAAGAGGACCTAAGTTGAGAATATATGCACATGTCTTTCTTTGATGCTTCAGAGTTGACCATGTACTTCAGGGTCTTGTCTATAAGCTCGTGCCGGGTCTCTTGACCAGTAAGTAACTTTCTGTTGACGCTCACTCGTATCATATTCATACAATACAATACACTTGTATTTGATATTTTCCTCCTTCCAAAGTTCAGAAGTGCACACGACCATACGACAGAACATTGATGGCACAGAACAGTTGTGAGTGAAGGACTTGCTCAAGGTCACTAAACAGTAACTGCCTCGAGGGAGGTTCAAACCCGTACTCTCCACATTACAGGTCAAACACGGCCGCCATGCATGTAAAACATTTACATCGTATAGAATATGGTATTGTAACAGACTGATAAAATGTTGATTCTTCTTTGGGTAAATGTACGAGACTTCTATTAATATTATTAGTTGGGTGCACGGACGGGTGAGCTGGGTGGGTAGGTACTGGGTAGTGGTTTTTTGAGAGAGTGGATGAGTAGGCCTATATGGCTCGGTGGATGGATGGATGTGTTGTGGATATTATTGAAAGGATGGGCAGATGGATGGATGGATGATTGATTCTGTTGGTCCCTAGCATCGTTAACAGAAACTACAGGATGATCTAATTGATGTATGGGTGGGTGATGCATTGCCTCATATGTATGTATTTGCTTCTAATTCGTGCTTCATATCTGGCACATAAATCTCTTAGGCTACATGTTGTTATTACAGTTATTTTTTACATAGTGTGCATGTTTGTGTGTGTGTATGTGTGTGCATGTTTGTGTGTATGCATGTGTGTATGCATTGCGTGTGCATGTGTGTTTGTGTGTGTGTGTGTGTACGTGTGGTCATGTACCGACAATATACGTGTGTATGTAGGCATGCATGTATGTTTGTACATATGTATTTATGTATGTATGCATGAATGCATAAAGACACTTTATATAGCGCCTTTTCAGTATTTCATAAAGCGCTTCAGTCAAAGCTTCATAAACCTGTGAGAACTATCGCTAACAGAAGTAGAAACTAATTCATCATAATGTAATCTGGTAATACAGGATAAAATTTATGGCTGACGGACAGTTGTCTGGTGACATTTCAGAGGAGATGAACAGCAGGCGAGAATTTTACTCGCAAGGATTATCCAGCAGAAGACGATGCCAACCTCAAGTAGAACACACCACGAACGTGCAATCGGTATCCATTGGTGAAGATGCCCATCAGAAATTCATCAAGTCTTCGAGTCCGGCACCGGCAGACTCTGAATCACTTAGCATCTCCCTCGAATATCTTCCAAGGTAGGTCTAACCCAGTCTTTTAGTATGTAGTCTGGTAAATGTTTCTTAAACCAGCAGACTCTGAATCACTTAGCATCTCCCTCGAATATCTTCCAAGGTAGGTCTAACCCAGTCTTTTAGTATGTAGTCTGGTAAATGTTTCTTAAACCAGCAGACTATGAATCACTTAGCATCTCCCTTGAATATCTTCCAAGGTAGGTCTAACCCAGTCTTATACTACGGTATCTGGTAAATGTTTCTTAAACCAGCAGACTTATATTAGTGTCCATGTGCTGACTGTTCTCCATTTTAACAAGACAACTGCAAAGAAATTCTGATGAAGCTGTGGTCCATCTAAAACTGCTCTCCTCAAAAGAACTGCCAAAAATGTTTATATCGTAACAGTTTGTGACTGGCAACCTATTCAAGTGCTTGTAAAAGCCTATCAGCTGTTTATATTATGCTGTATGCTTCCATTTTAAAGAACTTTTCTCACACATATAAAGTATCTGGTTCAAGTACAAGTACTTAGGTCTCAAGTACGAGTGGTCTGAAGGTCTCAAGTGTAAGTACTTGGAAACTACTCGAGTTGTACTCGAGTACAAGCACGAAGTACAACATCTCTGCATGGTGATGCTGTTGATAATGGTGATGCTGTTGATGATGGTGATGATATGACGGTGATTGTGGTGATGATAGTGATGCTTTTCAACCTTCTTGTTCTGATACAAGGGCTTGCGTTTGTTCAGTTCAAAGGTCACGGAGTCAAGAGCGAGTGCACAGGATGCGGAATCACGAGTTAGTGATTCGGCAACAGATTTGATGGATCTGCCATTGAATGAGGTAATAAAATAAAAGTCTTTACTTGTGGTCCATCTGACTTGGTTTTACAAGTCGCTCAAGTCTCTTTTCTTTATTCATGCCTGGACTGGGAATGCTCCTGAGTAGGTTCTTGAAGAGGCGCTATATAAATGCTGAAATGAATTAATGAAAATCACATGTCAAGTAAAATTCCTGTTCCATAAGAAATATGATCTAATCCAGTAGTAGACACTGCAGTGCAACATAAGCCATTGTGAAGCAGAAATGAAACCTTTCTCAAGTTCTCTGCCAGTTTACAGGTTCAGACGTCCCAATGGCACCAATCCTCTAGATTCTGGGCATCCCCTTCAGTTTACAGTATCCATCCACCATCATCCAGTCCATCATACAGTTGTCTTTTAAAACAAGACGGTTGTCTTTTTAAGAAAAGACATACAGTTGTCTTTTTTAAGAAAAGACGAACAGTTGCCTTTTAAAAAAGACACAGTTGTTTTATTTTTAAATACATACAGTATTACAGTTGTTCTATTGTTATTGTAGTATGCTGATATTCGTTACCTGTTGTGTCCGGCTGGTTTCACAGTGGGAGGTTTGAAAAAGTTCATACGTGCAAAATTTGATCTACCCCTTGTCTACCAGGTATGTCATTTCCTTTTGTCATATTTTGTCCTTTTCTCATTGTTGTCTATTAATTAGGTCCTCTGTCTACCAGTGACATCAATAACGTTTGCTGTAACGGAGCATTAATGAAACGCCTTGTCTTACAGTTCAATGGCTAGTGCTGTGAACTGTTATGTGTAAGGTCAGAGGTTCAGATCACTTCCAGAGCAGAAATTGTTTAGATACTTTGGCTCCCCCTAGCAAGCTCATTCATTCATTTATTCATTACAAGGATATATATAGTGCCCCTTCAAGATTACTACTTAGGAGCACTCCCAACCCAACCTCGACTAAAGAGGACAGTTTTTAAGATTGCAATGGAACATGTCGGAGGAGGCCCTGGGCAGCAGGCACAGGTATGGATGGAGCTCCTGAAGCTATAATGAGTACACCGATTGTACACTATCAGTGGAAAGATCAGCCGGTTAGGTCAGGGCTGGACCCCAACCTCATTATGCTGAGGTTAAGAAAAAAATGAAGTTGCTAACACTTCAGACCCATGGCTGCCTCTTGGGGCTTGCTTTTTAAGGACAGAATCGTCTTCTTTTCTTATAGAGCCTGGGTAAGAAGAAGAAGAGCAGTGCCTTAAGCCAGCCCTGAAGCAGCCATGGATATGAAGTGTTAGCGACTTCATTTTCTTAAACTCAGCATATGAGGGCAGGTGACCAGTTATCTCCCTTGCCATCGCATTTTCCTGCCAATAGTGTATGGTCAGTGTACTCATTATGATGAGTTGACTAGAAGTGCAAGATTTCTGCCCTGTGCTTGGGTAAAGTGATCTGTAAATGCCTTTGGTGAAGTAAGCACTCTACTACAGTAATATTTCATAAGAAAGATAGTATTAGCAGGTTTACATTAGAAATTTATCAGTTTCCTCATCACCGGTTAGGCTGTCATATATGTACGTACCTAGTACATGTATGTACATACATACATAGATACATACATATATGTACATACCCATTACTTTATATCTAGAGTTTTATTTAAAAACATATATTGACATTGTCTAGACTAGAGGATGAAGCGCCAAGGCCAAGGGTTTAGATTCATAGCTAACTCCAATGCAATTTCCATATCCTGAACGATACCGAGAACCATACGTAATTGGCCATAAACGAAAACTGATTAATCAAGTTCTAAAAAGTTTCATATTCGTAAGCTTTACTATCCAATAAACGAAAATTGATGATTGGTGATGTATATACATGTTTTTATATGTAGATACACATTTACATTCGCATATCAGTTTCACAATTTATTAGTCTTGGATTTTCTGCAGATTGACATATTTCACGGCGACGAGTGTCTGGAGAATCATTTCTCGATGTTGGACGTGGCCTTCATCTTTCAGTGGCAGAAAGTAAGTACGTGAAAGATGAATTTATAAAGTTACAATACGATCATCACTGCCTTCAACTGGGGCAGGGAGATGGTTGAATGGTAAGATGCTGGCATGAAGATAAGAAGGACGCGGGTTCAATACCCTCTAACCCCATAAGGTTGACTGTGTCTTCCACTCCCTAGGGGGCGACTAAAATGAGCAGTAGGACAGGTGGGCACATTGCAGGCTGCCATACAGTTAAATTCGACTTCTATTAAACTTGTTATCATCTGTTACTGGTGTATCATGTAATCTTACTTCGTACTTGTCAGTTTGAATTAATAAACGAATATTGTTATTATTATTATATATAGAAGGATTGTAATTGTGATCATATTTACATAGCACCTCTGAGAGAGACAGACAGACAGAAAAGTTTTCAACTGCTCACAGAATAAAGTTAAATAAACACTAAACAGCTTAATCTCGTAGGGTCTAGTCATCTTATTTCACATACTGCAGCAAGGCATTGATGCTTGACCATGGACGTTAAGGCGGAATGAAGGAATCTACGCCCAGGAGTGGATGAGACCTTGGTTTGATTTAATTCCTATTTTATGTGCTTTGCTAATTATATTTTTCTGCAGTCATCACACAGTGCATCTCTGATTACTTATTGATGTATCTATTTGTATTGTTTTGTATTGTATTTGAACACTTGTTATAGCGCCCCTACCAGATTCCCATTCAGAGGCGCTCCGACTACTGCGCAGACGCTGAATCGGAGTTTCACGCCGAAGCGCATGAGCAATTGCGAGTGAAGGACTTGCCCAGGGTCCCTACACGGCGACTTTGAGGTGGATTCGAACCCGCAACCCTCCAGCTGCAAGGCACCGAACATACCCCTAAACCACCGCGCCCCAGTTGTATTGTAATGTGTTGTATTGTATTGTATTGTACTCCACGTTTATATTGCGACTGAGCCACCCGCATTTGAATGAATAATGTGAGATTTACATGCCAGATGTCAGTACTTGAATCAGAGGCATGGTCATTCATTAAGGAGGGGGAGATGTCTGCGTTTAAGTATCTATTCAAATCTGGAAGCTTCTGTCGTAGTCGTAGAAACTTCTTCTTGGGTGCTGTTGTCATAATACTCAGGGCATCAATTTATTCATTCATTGGTTAGTTGCTGTTTAACGACACTGTGTCATAACAGAGATGATTAGCGTCACCATCCTCCTTTCTTCAGCTTGGGACTGGCAGTGGCAGAGTTTGTTATTCATTCGTTCATTCATTATAGAGATTTATGTAGCACCCTTTCAAGGCTACTACTCAGAAGTGCTCCTGACCCCAACTCGGCTAATAAGGACAGTTTGAGGTTAGGCTAGAACGTATGGTCATTGTGGAATGAAAATCAGATGCTATAATCGTTCAGAAAGAAGCAGTCAAGATCCAAGAGAGAACCTGGAAGGCAGGTCACATAGATGGACAAGCAATGCAAAGAAGATGATGTACAAGCCTGAACAGAGTCATCTGTTCTAAGTAACTAAACTAAGCAAGAGGATAGAAACAAATGGCAGATGTTTCCACGTATATCGGGGGCGATAGCGCATTGGATGACATCTGGCACAGAGAGCGAGAGGTACCGAGTTCGAGCCCCGTAGGGTAGACATGCTTTGTAGGCTGCTATTAGCACCGTGTATTGCAGGCTGTTCTGTTAGTAGTTAAGATTTATGTCTTCTGTCATTTGTGTTCCTGTGAATTGTTTCAATTGCATAATTGTACACTGTAACCAGTTGCGGTGTGTCAACCGGATTGTTTCAATAAACGAAAAAATATTATATATCTTCTGAATATGGGACTGAAATGGAACCTGAAGATATTTGTGTATTGGAAGATCCAGAAGCAATGAACTTTCTTTTAAAATTTCATTTTAATTTGATGTTTCAGAAGGCGCCGTTACATCTTCGCTATTCCGTTGGCTATGTGCCAAGAACGAAGCGAAAACTGACAGCCAGCAACTCCACAAGACGACAGAATTCCAAGGAAAACGAAACGCTTCAGAGTGGACCAAACAAGAACGGCAATGAGAACAGGACGTCCGGCCAACAGGAACTGAGAGAGTCTTCAGTTTGTCCTAGTAAGACATCAAAGCATTCAAATTCAAGAAGCCGACCAGTTGGTGATGACAGGAAGTCCACACTTTGCAAAGACAATGGGTCAACGGGTGCAAAACGGACGGGCAATGGAGTCATTCAGGATGAAACATCTCCAATGTCTTCCAGGGGAAGTGGATCAGGGTATCAAGATGTTGAGGATGGAGAGCAGTTCGATTACTTCTTCGAAGATAAACCTAAGGAAAATCTAAAGACGTCAGCGACAGAAGGTGTGAGAGTTTTGTCTGGTTTGACTTCAAGGGGAAATACAGTTGCAAAGGACACAGACAAAGTAAGAGACAAATCTGACGAAAGAATTGCAGAATTCCAGGATTTCTCGGAGATGAATCATAATCATGGGAAACCAACACAGAAAGAAACTGGAGGACAAATGCAAAAAGCGAATATGGCGCAGATGGTTGAACTCAACGAAAACATCGTCTACGGCGCGTCGGAAAATGCCGAGCTCACGATCGACCTGACTGGAGAAGATTTGAATTCTGTTGCAACACTTTCTACAGAAGTCGACGCAGCGAGGAGTGGCAGTGACATCCCAAGCGGAGTTTATCCAGAGTCGGTCAGTCGGGTCATAGGGAGCGTAACTTTTGTGGGAAATGGATCGGCGACAATGCTTAATAGTCACGAGAGTGTTTTGTGCAGCGTGAATGGCGACATCGCCAAACCAGCCATCACTCTTCCATGCATCAATGCCTTCAAGACTCTGTCATGTGGCCTGCATAGCCACCACCTTGGCTACGCATCAGACAGCGGCCAAATCGTCGGCGAGTCGATCATGTCGGACGATGTCATGAAGATCATATCGACACCGGAAGTCACAATCGTACCGTCATTTGGCGTCCAGTTGATATATTCGCCGGATGCTGTTGTTTCGCAGAATCCGATCTGTGGCGTGATCCAGCTCCCCGAAGCACCAATCTCGGTAACTTCCGACGCCCTGACGAGAGCTCCGGCGTGGGGTCACAGCGATGTCGCGACGAACGGGATCATGAACGACGCCGACTTCCAGCGACTGTGCGAGGGAAAAAGTCTCCACGCGGAGAAGAACTTCGGAGGTTGCTTCGAACACTTTGTGATGCCGAATCTCGTGGAGAGCGTTTGTGGTAAGATGTCGGACGAGGTGTCTCTGAGTTATGCCGTGTCGTTGGATTCTACCACCTCTGGACCTCTTCCGTGTGTGTTCGTGGCACAGGGAACTGGCCATCATCAGCCTCCAAATTCGTGGAGTCTTCCGGAGTCGAGCAAGGATGCTGAGACGGTTGATTGGAGCCTGTGCTATCCAGTTGCAGCAGCCGAACTTGGCACCGCATCTCTGGCAAGCATCCCAGATGAGAAACTTATGGAGCCTGAGTGTTCTTTCATCTGTGTGACATCAAATACTCTGTCGGGTTCGACTACGAAACCCGGTGTGGGAGAACTGTGGGCACAGGTACCATACACTGACAGAAATGGTAGTGTGGAGACACAGACTGTGCTAGGCTCCAGAGGAGAAACGTGGACAGTGGAATCAAGACAAGCTGAACCAAGGGCAGTAAAGATGTGCGTAGTGGAACCACAGGCAGTGAAGCGCAAGGCAGAGAACGACTGGGCAGTAGAACCAAAGGAAGCGAAGACTTCTTATACAGAGGCAAACACAGTGAAAACTCAGCAACTGAGACAAGAGGCAGTGGAGACTAAAGCAAAGGGAAATATCATAGTGGAACTACAGGCAGCGGAAACCCAGACCGTGGGTCTCTGTGCTGTGGAAAGTATGCCGGAGCTGTGGGCAGTGGAACCAAGTACAGTGGAACCAAGGCAGTTAGAACCGAAAGCGATGGGGCCAAGGGCAGTGGAACAGAGAAGCGTGGAAACTGTAACAGTTGGGCTGCAGTCAGAGGAAATTAAAGCCATGAGTTCCTGCGGGGTTGAAAGCAGTCCAGGGGAAACACAGGGAGTGGAAACCAAGCCAAAGCAACTGATGCTTTCAGAACTAAACCTGTTGGAGGAATCAAACCCAGTGGAACCAAACCCAGTGGAACCAAAAGCAGTGAAAAGCATAACAGTGGAACTGCAGACTGCTCAGAGTCAGACTGTGGATGCCTGGGCTGCAGAGGAAGGTCTGGTGGAACCAGATGACGTGGAACCAGTGGCAGTAGGGACTTCCACTCTGGAACAGCTAGAGTCAGCAGAGAGCAGAGAAACTGGTGTGAATTATAGGACTGAAGTATGGTCACATGATGAAGACGAAACTAACAGAGTCTGTCTGAATTCCCTGCCTTTGGTGGATAGCTCCTTGACTGCAATTTCAGCGGACTTGGGGAGTCCATGTGAAGCTGCCAGGATTATCCTGGGCCTTCGGGAAGAAACTTCCATATTTCAGCAGAATCTGGACAGCACCTTGACTGCAGTTTCAGAAGACTCAGGGAGGAGTCCATGTGAAGCTGCTACAATGGGCCATCGGGAAGAAACTTCAATACTTCTGCAGAATCAACTTACTGTAGTAGAAGTAAATTCAGCTGATTATGTTATTGAAAATGCAGTCACAAGAAACAGTGCGGGGCAATTTTTTGAGCTGCCGACCGAAGAGAAATTTCTGTTTTCCGGTGATGATCTGGTAAAGTTTCATGATGCAAGCACTAACTGGAGTTGTTCAAAGGAAGAAAAACAGCCGATATCTGACACTGTAAATAAAGTCCCGGACTCTGAGTTGATGCCTGGTCCAAAAGCAGCGTTTGATGACATGACTGTTGTTCTGAAGACAGAGAACTCGTCAGTGTCTGCAAACTCAGAGACATCATCGTTTCTAGAAAATGATGCTGTGCGTCTTTCGACTAAACCTGAACACATTTTGTACAAAGTTGAAGACGAGTCGGTTTCGCTCGAAGAAGAGCGACTGGTTATCGATATGATAGAGCAGAACCCAGTTTCTGCAAAGGCTGAAGTTGTACCAGCTCCTTCGGATGATGTAGATGATAAACGAATCGCTGGTGACACTCCGAATAATTCCTATTCTCATTTGTCCAACAGTATACTATCATCACCAAGCTCCGAAGCCGTGCTTTGTTCTTCTGAAATGAAAAAGCTGCCAATTTCTGGTGTCACTGAGGGCATACCAGTTTCAAGTACCTCTGTAAACCTGGTATGTCCTGTAAACTTGGACATACCAGTTTCAAGTACCTCTGTAAACTTGGTATGTCCTGTAAACTTGGACGTACCAGTTTCAAGTACCTCTGTAAACCATTGTCCAGTTTCCGATGTGGACACTAGAGTGTTGCTTGTGGACGACAGTATGTTGGTTTCAGTGATGGATGACCATGTGATGGTTTGTATCAGAGACGAAGAACCACTTTCTGGTGCCGAAGAAGGTAACTTGGATGAAGTTAAGCAGATTGGAATTGCTGCTGAAGAAATACCAGTTTCAGATGACAATGGTGGGATACCTGTTTTCGAATCCCCTAATGAAATACCAGTTTCAGATAACAATAGTAGGAAAAACGAAGGAGACGAGGAACCACTTTCTGGTGCGAAAGAAGGTAACTCAGATGAAGTTCAGCAGATTGGAATTGCTGCTAAAGAAATACCAGTTTCAGATGACATTGGTGTGATACCTGTTTTAGGATCCCGTAACGAGATACCTGGTACATCTGACTGTAAAAGGACACTGGATGCAGATGCTTGTAATGTAATAGTAGTTTCAGATGCTTGCAACAAGACAGCTGCTTCAGATGATTGTAGCGAGGTACCAATTTCAGATTCTTGCAATAAGAGACCAGTTACAGATGTCTGTGATGATAAGGTACGAGTTTCAACTACCACTTTGAATGTACCAGTCTCCCCAGGGACAGACCATACAGCAATTTCTAATGCAGATGAAACAGATCCCTGTGTATCCAAGGACGTGTCTGTACAGAGTCTGATGTTATTTGATGACACCCAAGTTCCTAATACCACAAGGGAAGATCTCATCCCTTGCATAAGCAATGACTGGGCCATTTCAAATGTACCTGAGGAAATACCAGTTTCTGTTGCAATGGATGAGAGTGAATTAACCAGTTCCTCAGCAGACGAATTACCCGTTTCTGTCCCCATTCCCTCCACACCGAATTGTTTACCCATCGAGCATTGTTTACCCATCGAGCATTCAGTCCTAACAGCGGATATACCCGTTTCACTTACCTCTTCTGTACTTGAAACTGTACCAGTTTGTTTGAGCTCACTTGAAACTACACCATTCTGTACCAGCATGTCAGTTCAGAGTGTTGTTAACCCTGTTGCGATTAGTCCACTGGCAGGTAGTTACAGTGATCATGTTGCTCAGCATGTTGCGATCGAGAATCAAGTGATTTCTACTGGCGAAGAATTGGAAGAGGAAGATTTGTCGCATTATATTTCAACTTGTGCTTTGGATATTTCTGAAGTTGTTCCAGTTTCACAAGAGAATATAGCACTAGGTGAAACTAATTTAAGAGCTATCTCAGTCGAAGTGAGTTTGAAGGATGGCAATATTGAGGACAGGAGTTCTGAGCGACTTGATATCACTGACAAAGTCGAGACAAACAGCGTTGAGGAAAGTCTAGTCACCGACGAAGACGTGGTACGTTCTTCCTACCAACTGGAATTCGAAAGTGGTATTTCTCCAGCTGGTAGATCAGACCAGAACTTTGGGTTGCTTGACACGGAAGATCTGGGAGAAGATCGAGCTCCTGGTTGCGGATCAGAAATAACTGACTTGCATATGGTTACTGATTCTGACCAGATGTCTGTAGAATATAGGGTAAACTTGTTACCGAGCAGTGATGGTATGGCCACTTGTGCAGAGATGAGAGAGAAAAATGATGACAAAGAGGAAGATAGCCTCTTATTGTCTCAAAGACTCCTGTGTTCTGGATATTTTATCCCTGAGGAGGAGGAGTGCCACGACTCATTCCGATCCACCACTCGTATTACTCGTTCTTTTAGTTTTAGCAACACCTCAAGTGGAAGCGTGGATTGTGCAGTTCCTTCTGGCAGCCAAAGACGGCGTTCCAGGAGTCTGGATGAGTCTGTGAAACTCGCCTGTGCGGAACAAGATAGCGTGGAGTTGCAAAAACGCATCGACTGTGTCTTACTCGACGAAAAGACTGTGTTACTCTACAGAAGTCGTGATACAGTTGAACTTCTCAGTGAGAGGGTTAGTAGCAACCACACTGTTTCGTGCGGCGACGAGAGGAGCGTGCCTGATGAACTGACTGTTTTAAATCCGAGTGAATCCACAGTGGGTCACGTTCCTGTTTCATCTTTCCGAATCCAGCCTTTCGTAACTGACATGCAAGACGACGCTGTCTCTGTCAGCATCAGTCCTGTGAATGATGTCGTCATTGTTAGTGACGAACACGCTGACATTTGCAAATTCTCTGTGCCAGACACGATCGCATTCTGTGACGCTAGTTGTGACAATCTGAAATCGAATGATGACGGTGTGTCGGAGAGGAGTCCCGGTGAAACGGAGTTGGGTAATGAGAGTTCGGTGAATGTTATCTAAGTCCGGACTCTGATTTCGATAATTAATTCATGACTTGTAAAGTTGTGTCTCTCTTTCATGAGGATCATTAGTCATTAATGTTAATAATAATTAATATTCCTGTCCTGAGGTCCGATTGGTAAATCTATAGCTCAAAAATCTTCTCTTTTGTCGTGTTTTCTGTAATCTTGTGGCCTCTCTTTGTCCTCTTTGATCTTTGGATCGTCTCAACCATTTTGTTCTTCGGGTTAGGACTGCCATGGCCCAATCCTGAGCGTTTGCCTGCGTCGGTCCTTCATTTTGGATTGGCCTCCCTCCCTCAGTTCGCTCTACGATTCTGACTGGAGGTTCTGCGCTGAATCTCCGCTGCCTTAAACCTTGTCTTTTTTTCTCGGGGTCTGCACTGGGAGTGCCCCTAGTTAGACAATGACTATACAGAGACTACACTGTCGGTGGGAAGATCAGACAGCAGGGGATTGGACTGGCCAAGACTAAGAAAGCAGAATTCACTAACGATTCAATCGGATTCATACCTATGGCCATGCCTCTCAAGGGGCTTGCGCTAACCCTGGTCTTCTAAGGGTTTTGCTCAGGGTTAGCTCAAGTTCCTTGAGCTAAGCTGGTCTTCTAAGGGCCCAATGTGGGCCAAATGAACGTGTCCATGTTGGACCCTTAGTACACTAATGCATGTACCATAATCTATCATGTACCATACTCTATTGCTGTTGTGTTGGGGCAAGGATTGTTTTTTGTAGAATTTGTGCCACAGACTGGAAATCTTTACCATGTTGTCTTTTGTTAAATCTTTTTGGAAGTGTGCCTGCATGTGATACAAGTTTGTCAGATGCAATCAATTGTTAAATATTGGTTTATCGATCACCAAGGGTTTAATTTTAATGTGACTCATATTGTATATTTGTTTGTAAAGTAAAAGCATTGTGTTTGTATTTGATTTTAGAAAGGTTGCCTAAGTACTTGAAACCATATCCAGAGTAGGCGGTTTAGTTCAGTGGTAGAGCGCTGGCTGTGCATGCAAGAGGCCATGGGTTCGAATTCCATCATCTTGGCTTTCAAGCACTTAGATATCTAACTGCATCTTCTCATGGCGGCCGACTATCCGCGCCTCAGATTCACATTTCGGTGTGACCTTGCACGTGTTACAAATTTAATTATTATTAATAATAATAATAATAATCTACATGTAGCAGTGGTTCTAACATGGGCTAAGTTTCTTCTTGACCAATGACCACTTTACTCATGTTGTTATTTTATGTTATGTATAAATGGGGTCATACCATCACTTGGACTAACACTACGGGGAGCAATGGACTTGACAATTGACCGAGGACAATTGAGATTGTTTATTCGTACCCATCGTCGCCAAATGGCTGGCATCAGGAACTGATGATGAAGATCTTGTTACTGTTGGACTGCATAGCTACTTTGATAGCTTGTTGTACCTCGGCATTAGAGGTTGTCGGATCACTTCCTAGTGATAACTACCAATGTAATTAAGAGGTTTTTTTAAACGCGGACTGGCTCGAAGAAGAATCATGCACAATTAAAAGATTTAAAAGTCAGCAGGATCAACTTGACAGCCAAGATCCTTGGCCCCACATTGGTCCAGTGGCATGCCAATTGTTTAAGCCAGTATAATGGGCCTATTGAATATGGTTGTCTGGGAAGTGTATAGACATGCATCATACCATACAGTTTCTGCTTGGGTGGGCAGAATGACGATATGTATAAAGCTGATACATGTACCGTACTCTGTAATGTACCATGTACAGGTATCATGTACCATACTCTATACTATATAAAGGATACATGTACCCTGCTCTGCCTTGTGTGTTTGATATATATTTAGATAATCATCATATCTAGTGGTACATTCACTTCTGCAAACTGGATGCTTCTCCATCATAGCATACACCACAGTTTTCCTGGTGTGTATCGGATATTAGCTTCTGCAACATAAATTGCAGTAGTAGGCTACAATATTTGTGTAGGCCTACTTCAACTACAATTGGAGCAGCCATTTTGTGGGTTTTTATATTGGCGTTACTCTGCCAGGATAACCACAAGGAAACCCATATAGAACCTGTATTCCCATATGGGACTCTTATAGAACCCGTATTCCCATATGGGACTCTTATAGAACCCGTATTCCCATATGGGACTCTTATAGAACCCCGTAGGCCTATTCCCATATGGGACTTATAGAACCCATATCATAGTTGAATAGAACAAAACTCAGTTGTCATTATTTTCTTTTGGTCTTTTCTTAATTGTTTGATCTGTTGTATCCCTTAGGGCTTTGCATGTCCTTCATGTCAGCTAACCCTTATACTGATGGCTGCCTTCCGCAAGAATTGCGGCTTGTGCTCTTCAGCCTTTCTCCTCTGTTCCGGAAATGCCTTAAGGCCATATTATTTTGTTTTAGCATTGATTTGGGTCCAGAGTGCCTCTAAATCGTTGAGCGGCGCTTTCATAAGTGTTCGATTACAATAACAATTGCAATAACAATAATAAAAATAATAGAATCGGTTCCAGGACAAGGTCCAACTTTCTGCAGGCAGCCAATATGACGGCTACACGTAGGCCCTACAAATACGTAGGCTTATGGTGGATGGTGTTTACTGTTTAGGCCTACTAATGGCACGACGGGTAATGCCCCACTAGTCGGTTTTTAGCCGTAGCCTACACTTGAAGATCGGTAACCTAAAATCGTAAGCTATGGCAGTGTAAATGGAAAATTTCAGTTCTCAGACGTGTATGTGTGTGTGCGCGCGCCCGCGCGTGTGTGTATACATAGGCCCTTATATACACTGTGTCCGGATGAAAAGTAGAACACAACAAAAAGTGTCATAACTCGGTCAAAACTATCAGTATTTACCTGAAATTTTAAACACAACAACAGTGACCATATCTACACGAGATCCTAAAGCCGTTTGGAAATGTTCGTGAATTTATCATATTTATGAGCGTTTGCAATGGAGCACTGACAAATTAAAGTTTCCAACATGGGCCCTTACATATTACATAAGAAAGTGAAGTTCAGCTACAGCTGGTGTTCAAAATGTCCTCCTCGTTCACGGACACATGACCGTAGACGTGGACGCCACTGTTTGATGGCCCGGTCGATGATCGCGTGGTCAAACAGCTGCCACTCCTCAACCAGACGCGCCCTTAGATGATCGACGTCACGAATACGGGATTTCGTGTACTGCGGTCTTCGGAATCCCAATATCCCTCGCAATCTGACGCACCGTTCTATGGGTTCCCGGTGCATCTTCTTGGCTTAATGCCAGCCTTTCAACCAACTCGACGTTTTCAACAGTGCGTGTCGTGCGTTTTTGGCCACTGCCAGGTTTTCGCTTCACTGTGCCGGTTTCATCGATCTTCTTCAATAGCTTACTCACAGACGAAAGACACCAACCTTTATTCGAAAATTCATTCAGAAACCTTCTCGCTCCATAACCATGTTCTTGCCGCAGTACTTTAATTAAAATTTTATCTTCTTCTGTAAACGCCATTTTTGTTGTGCTTAGACCAAAACAAGTGACGTATTTCATCGATGACGACGTCACAGCGTCTGCGTAAGTAAGGGCCCATGTTGGAAACTTTAATTTGTCAGTGCTCCATTGCAAACGCTCATAAATATGATAAATTCACGAACATTTCCAAACGGCTTTAGGATCTCGTGTAGATATGGTCACTGTTGTTGTGTTTAAAATTTCAGGTAAATACTGATAGTTTTGACCGAGTTATGACACTTTTTGTTGTGTTCTACTTTTCATCCGGACACAGTGTATATTAGATGCGAAAGTAAAGGATATTCTAGAGGTCGATCTGTGGCGAATAGAATACTAATAATTAAAAGTAATGCTGGTAGATTAATTAGGCCTATGATGAAAATTAATAATATCAAGATTTGTGCTAAGTAAATGATATAGGCCTAATCCTCACTCATCCAACGTAGATTGTATTCGAACAGTCAACCAAATGAGTAAAGTAAGTTTCAGTTTGAGTTTATTTTGAATCATTTGCATTCAAAATCACGAGTAGGCCTACATAAACAGCAATGAAATAGGATAACTAAATTAACTAACAACATGTAAGTAAGTAAGTGTATCCTTTATTCAACCACCTGCTAACAGCACTTTGGTGACATTTTGCTGTTTATTTTGTTATTGCTTATAAGTTGTCAAAAAGAATTGCTTAAGTTTTCAAAAGAATTATATTTATTACGTCGTCTAAACAGATTGAATTAAGCCTATTAAATTGAATAGGTAATGTTTACGTCTGGCAGCCAATCCGAGGATCATCCTCAATTAATATTTTAAAATCTAAAAACTTATCTCTTCTCTAACTACTATGATTAGTAAGTACATTGTAACGCGTCCTTTGAGTAAGACTCTGTTTTATTAAGGCGCGTTATAAATACAAGTTGCATTGTATTAATTTGTATTGTATTGTATAATAATTATATAATAATTATTCCTCTTTTGAATCGAACAGGTATCTATATTATTATAGACACCTGTTCGGTTCTAAAGAGGAATGCTTGGTTATTAATATTATAAGAGTAGAAACAAGAACCTATTAGCTTTGGGTCAAGGACCATTTTTATTTTTAAAAATCATTGGGACCGGTAATACAGGTCAAGTAATAAATGGTTTTATACGTTAACCGTGTGATTTTAATTAGCGTCCTTTTGTAGTAATTTGCAGTTGTATACCAGCATTTTGTTTATGTTTATTTCGCAGAGTTGATTGCGTTACTTCTGCTATTGGAAGAACTTTGTGGTAGTGTGATGTACTTTATTCAGATGTAGCTCCGTAGTCTTCGTTGGGTGTCTGAAAGTTATAACAGCAAGGTCAAACTAATAAAAACATTTGAAGCTTAATCGGTAAAAGTGCAGGCAAACTTATAGTATCGTGGGCTGAAGGGTTATGCAGTATCTTCTGGCATGCTGCGCGGACGCAGGACGGTAGGCCTACCAGGGTTTCTAATGACACTAACCCTAACCTGACCCTAATCGACCCTCTCGACGCCTAACCTGACCCTAACCAACACTAACGACGCCAGTAAACTTACGCACTATATCCTTCAGCCCCCGATTCTATAAGGTTGCCCATTTACCTTCTTGATGAGACTCTTTTCGGCCGCAAACCTGAATTAAAACTGGGGAATCTATATTTTTATGACCAGGAAATAGGGTCTTTTATAAATTGTCAATAATGCATTTTCTTGCCATTGTCTTCAATATAATGCAGATCTCGTCTTTTTGCCTTGCCTATCGTACAGTATCTTGTCTGACCATGCCTAAACTCACGGTGACTTGTGGTTTCATTCTAAATTTTATTGTGCAACGTTTTACATTTCTTGGGTTACAGGTGTCGATGAAATATCGAAACGCAAATTACAGATGGAGAATAAGAGAAGCAAAAAACTGGACACAAATATTCCGCAGCATATCACCATTGAAGGACTACCAAAATCTGTGAGTCATGTTGACAATGTGTTAGGTGAACTGTTCCAAACCTGTCGAGACCCCCTGAGCCTTGGTGATGTTGCTAAAATGCTGCTTGACAACGGAGCGGTTGTCAACAGCGTTGACAGCCATGGCAACACGCCCCTCGTCCTCCTCGCACTCCACGTCAACCGCGGCCTAAGCTACACGGACAGTCTCGTCGCCGTTTTGGCCGAGCGGCAGAGAATTCACGACACCTGCATTGTCGACGTGCATGAAACCTATCAGCGCCAGGTTGTCCACTGCCTGCAGATGTTGCTTGATCATGGAGCTGACGGCAACGTTGTTCCTGTGAATTGCCCGTCCGTCATTCATCACAAGGAATGGAACGAGCTGTTTGAGTTGAAGCTCGTCCAGTCGAAATCGCGTTGGTTCCATCTTCGTACGGGCATCAGCATGCAGTCAAACAAGCACAGTGCCTTTGATCCGCTACTTTCAAAACGGCACGAGAACACTCGCAGAGTTCGGATCGTCCATCTGCTCGCCTGGAGGGGCGACGTGCAATGCCTGGAACTGCTGCTCGGACGCAGTTCCGTCAAAGCGGACGTGTGCACGGCCGATGGATGGAACGCTTTCCACTTTCTTTACTTCTACTGCCTCAAACCCTCTGACCTGGTAGCCGCCACAAAGCTGCTCATCGAATATGGAGTGAACGTCAACCAGGTTGGTCACGGCGGTATAACGCCAATCCATCTGCTCCTTCGTCACATCCTCGTCAAGCGCAGTCATGTCAAATACCTCGCGAGTGCTCCACGTCACGACCATCTCCGTTTAGACGATGTGCCAGACAACTACTGTGGTGAGATTCGCCATTGTCTGGATCTTCTTCTTGGTGCTGGCGCAAAAGTCACTGGTGACTCGGTCTCTGGAACACCTCTGCATATTATCTTTGAGAGCTTTAAGCAATCTCTCGTCAACTGTGATTGGGAGTTTCAGAGGCTGGGTCACGAAGTTGTTCCGTACAATTTCAGGTTGCAGCCGGTTTCTGAATTTGTCAGCTATTTCGTTCGTCTACCAGACCTCAACGTAAGGGTTCTTTTTCTTGTTTCATGTGTGTTCTAGCGTTTTGACATTTCAATTTCAAAATTTGTTTTGCTAGCTCTAATTTATAACCATCTTGACAAGTAGGGGCATTATTAATCAATCATTCAATATTCGTTATTCCAATAGACAAGTTGTCACAGATGCAACTTTGTATCTTAGAGCTCAATTGTGATTAAGATATAGCAACAGAGATGTTATGGGTAGAAAGAAAATAATTCAGAGTGTTTAATAAACATGAGCTCTGAACATGCCTTGCTCCCAGCCTTAGCATCTGGCACCTTTACAAAACTTCAGTTGCATAAATTAAAACATGAACATGTACATAATGCTGCCGTAAGAAGTCATATTTTAGGCCAATCTTTCAACAGGTTATGTTGAAATGAGATTATTTTCTTAGGCTAAAATAATCTGGGATCCATGTTTAGATCCAGTTACAGGTATTCGTTGTGTATAAAAGGCTAAGAAGTCTGTTTCTGCACAATTATTTCAGATGCATTTAGTACAGTTAGGTAGATGTGAAACGGAAAATGGAGAACAACGGGAATTTTGCCTAGACTGGACATTTGCTGAACGACACAGAGGCTCTGAGCAGAATAGGCTAGTGCATAATAATTTGTTACAACAGTGGATGTTACATAGGAGTTTCTAATGCAGCTGGGAAACCAATACAGCTTGTCGTTAAGTATGTGTGTATACATGTATGTATGAGCACTTGTTATAGCGCCCCTTCAAGATTTCTACTCAGAGGCGCTCCCGACTACAGCGCGGACACTGAATCAGAGTTTCACACCGAAGCGCATGAGCAATTGCGAGTGAAGGACTTGCCCAGGGTCCCTACGTGGCGGCTTGAGGTGGATTCGAACCCGCAACCCTCCGGCTGCAAGGCACCGAACATACCCCTACACCACCGCACCCCACAAGTGTCGCATGGATGTTGAAACATTGCTTGCATGATGATTGTTGCTGCAGGTGAATGCTACGAACAGATCTGGCCAGACAGTCCTTCATGTTCTGGCTTCCAGTCTGAAAGACCTGTGCTTTGAAGAAAGTCTTAATCCAACTGAAGTTCTTTCCAGGACTTTTTCTACTCTGCTCAGCGCAGGAGCCGATCCAAACATCCTGGTAGGAGATCCTTTAAGTATATGAAATGCTCTCTTCCACATGTCAACATGACCAGCAGTTTAATCGTTTATTTTTAATGATTTGCACTCAACATCCAGTTAAAAATACAAGTGAAGTAAAATGTATTCTATATAATTATTTAATAAATTAGACATCTAACATAAAGATTTTGTGTGTAAAATTTTAAAATTTATTGTGATGACGGCGGTGCTCACTTGAGCTTTGCGGACATTGGCATATTTGAATACGAATAATGCAAGTAGGAGGATAAATGTTTAGGCTGCTGACAGTTGGCTACATGTCTTAGATGTTTGCCCGTTGAACTCAATTTGCTGCTAACTATACCAGAATGCAGTTTCTTTCTAGGTTACTCTATATCTTGCATAAACAGATCACTAAAATTTATCGTATTTCCTGGTGAGTTACATAATCCTAATTTGCTAAAGCTTATGCACAACACTTTGGAAGCACTGTCTACTAAGTTACTCAATTTCTAATGTAATTGCATACTAGCTTAACCAGCATTGTATACTTTGTACCTCTTTCTCGCTTATGCATACTAGCTTAGCCAGCATCACATACTGAGTAGCGCTGTTTCATTCATTCAGAGTGCCCCTCCAAGATACCTACTGAGAGGCGCTCCCAGCCCAACTCTGGCAATATGGAATAGTTTTGAAATGTACAAGGCTTATGCAGAGTCCGTAGCTAAAAGAACACAGATCTGTCAGACCCAGACCGAAATCCTAAATTGAATGTGCTGGGAGATAGGCGCCCAATGGAGCACATCACGCATATAATACAAGACGTGATAAAAACTTTGAAATACCACCAACAAACCTATCAGCTTCACGTGCTCAGGCTGCCCAGTGTGCCCCAAGGTTAGGGTGGTTCTCAAAGCTATGTAAAATAATAAAGTTTACAAAATGTATTATGGTACCCTTTTATTCTGTTATGCTTCATGTAACAATGATTCCTGCCAAATTTGATTGAAATTGAACAAAGTTTAGAGGTCGCTCAACAAAGTCAAATGTGAGCTACCGAGATGCTACGTATTTGCTTGCAGCAACAGCATAAAGCCCACAACAGCACATGACGCTGCTGAGTTTGCAATCAATCGAGCCTCACTTAGGAGAGCCAGAGGATTGCACACCACAGTCAGATTGCTGGCAAAGTAAAACTCGAATTTAGTCGGCGAGATGGACCAGCAACTCTAACTATACATTGCGATGGGAAGATCCTTCCTGAAATTACCGTAAGAGAGACGGTTGATAGATTGCCAGTATTGGTCACCGAATATGAAGAGGATCAATAACTCAGAGTGCCAAAGATAAATCATGGTACCGGTACAGGTGAAGAAACCAGTCAAGCTGCTGTGAGTGTGTTGAAGGATTGCATGGGAGGGGGTGACAGAGAGGGTCAAAGCGATGTACCTCGATACCACGGCATCAAACACAGGATGTCCAACAGGCGCAATGGCGCATGTTCTCTGATTGAGATTAAACTTGAAAAGACCTACTGCATCTTGCTTGCTGGCAAAATGTGCCCGAAGTCATACCTAGTGATGTCTTTAAACACTCATGGGCCATCAAGTGGTCCAGACATGGCACGTTGTAAGCGGTTCCATGAGAACTGGCCACACATGGATACAGATAACTTCAAGACAGCACTTCAAGATCTGAAAGCAGCCTCGAGATGACCACCGCGAACAACTTGTTCAGAAATTGTAGCAGCACACAGTAAACTCAGACTTGATGCAATTGAATTTGCAAAGAACTCTTTACAATTTAGCAACCAGCCTTGAGATGACCACCGCGAACTACTTGAACTCACTGTCATCTTTATTGATGATGATTTTATCCGATTGATGGCACCCGATGCAATGCAGCAAGCCAGATGGAGGGCAAAGATATTGTATTCCATCAAAGTCTGGATGTTCAGAGAACAATTCCGACTTACAGTCCGGGAAGAAAAGTCACTTAGAGACATCAGCCTGTTTACTAGTCTGGCATACACAGAAGCATGGATTTCTTGTCCCAACACGATTACAGTGCCTTCCCATTACCTTCGGCGTCTGAAGTCTCTCTTGAAGTACATTGAGATAAATGACATCATTTCTGCAGCAACCACCGAGGCTCTTTCCAGGCACTTGTGGCATTTGAGTTAGGAGATGATAGCCTTTGTCTTTTTTGACCCTGCCATCGACCATGGAATAAAGCGAAAGATGGTCAAGGGACTTCAAAATCCAGGACTGAACGAGCCGCCAAAATGCATTCAAATGCAGGTGAGCAGTATTGACAGCAAGCAGCTCGAAGATTTTGTGATCATCAGTACTCTCAACTTCTTTGAGATATTTGAACTGCCCAGCAAGTTCCTAACTCTGATTGATACTGAGCAATAGGAAGAAAATACGGACTTTCAGAAGGCAAAACATTGCGCACAGAGTTTCAGTATTGTGAACGACAATGCCGAACAGGGTGTAAAACTCATCGAAGAATTCCGCTCATCCATCACCAAAATGAAGAGCAAAACAATGCCTATTGCAGGTTGTACCTGTGTATCTGAGCACAGAGGCAAAGAGTCGGTGCTACTTCTGGGACTTCAACAATCTAAAACTCTAAAATCTGTTACGCAGATGTTGTTCAGTAAATGGCAGTCTTTGCAGCAACTTTCTATTACTCAAAAACTAAATGACTGACTTTATATCAATATTCAGTAGATCTGTTTGTCACTTAATCTATTACAGTCTACATTGTTCAGCTTGTTTCTTTGGTTTAATAAGTTTTTTTAATACTTTATGAGCTGATTTGTCTATTTTTCGGCATTAGCCTGTGAAGAGCAATATTATCGTGATTAGTCAATATAGTGAAAAGTCATGAGCATTGAGCGACCACTAAATATAAATCAATCAAGCTAAAATTTTGCACTTATTTATTACTAAGGCAAGGTAACAGATTGAGAGGGTACCATCAAGGAAATAACAACTTTTAATTTTTAGGACCACCCTACCCAAGGTTAGGCCAATATAGATGGCAATGCAGTTGTCAATCTTACTGACTTGCTTAATCACTAGTTTCTCAAGGATTGCATGCAGATTTACTCTTTGTTACCTTCTTACTTCCAGAATTGGTCACTGTTGCCTTTTGACTTCAAGAATTGGCCACGTTGTGACCTTCTTACATCAAGAATTGGCTACTTGTTTTGCCTTCTTACTTCAACAATTGGCCCCTTTGTTGCTTCTTACTTCAAGAATTGGCCAGTGACTTATCTGAATATTTTTCTTCTAGGATGGTAGAGAGCAGACGGTTGGTCACATCCTGATAGAACTGGCCACTTCGGAGCGTGGTGCATTCGAACGATACAATCCAATCATCCTGGATCTTCTCAACTTTGGTGCTAGATTTGATTATGTCAATCGACGTGGTAATTCCATGCTGCATTTTGCAATCAAAAAGGGCCTTATAAAGAGAGAGCGACTGTTGTAAGTATTCAAGAGCATTCATTCATTCATTCACACTTATGTAACTCCCATCCAAGATACCTACTAGGAGGTGCTCAATGGCAGCACTTTAAATCAGTCAACTGAAAGTTTTATTTTCTTTCATTAAGTTAGTTATTTAATGCAATTATTGTACGTGTGAGTCTCTAAATCAGTGCTGTCCAACCTTTTTGACCACGCGGGCCACTGAAGAAGTTATTCTTGAAGCCGAGGGCCGCACCATTAAACTCAAAAGCAACTACTAAAATTTATTGAAAATATTAACTGTATTAAAACTAATTGTGGAATAATAATAATAATGAATAGTGTATGTATGGAATGTGTATCATGCTTTACAATAGTTCAGTAAAAAATAAATGCTCAAGCACGAATAGCTATGCAATTAAGGCAGTGACTTTGTCTTTTACTTCATTTTTACATAAATTGCAAATATTTAGGGAGCTGGGGCGGGCCACTTAGAATGAGCCCGTGGGCCGCATGCGGCCCGCGGGCCGCGGGTTGGACAGCACTGCTCTAAATGGACAGAAGTCTTCGCTATGGGCTGAGACGACCTCCCGGATTTTGTCCTGGCACTGGAACGGACAAAGCATCCTGGCTGTTGCGGACTTGATTTGATATAGCGCTGGTGAGTAAGCTAGTCTCTTGACACGGCTTTTGTGTGGCGCTGAGAAATTTCAAAGATTTACAGTACATTACTTGCAAAGGCAGAATTAAAACAGTGGGGTCTTGAAAGTATGGGATATCATACATAGTACATCATCACATGTATGTTGTGTCACTTGAACTTTGAGGCAACTGGATGTCACATCAGACTGCCATGCACTTGCCCAGTTAATGAATGCAGCATCTTTAAAAGAAAGATAAGGCTCCCATGTCCCATAGTGGAATACAGAGAAGGAGCTCATGTTGTGCCCTTTGGCCCCTAGAGTCTCGTTTAGGTGAGGACTTCTAATTTTTTACGTGCAACCAGTAACAGTAAAGGCATTGATTATATGTTATGGGAACTATATCTGAACAACTTGTTCGGTATATTTCAATCACTATCTTTGTTCATATTTGATTAATTTTTTATAAATGTTGCTAGATACTTGATTTTGATGTTTTCTTCGGTATTTCTGTCTTTTATTATTATTGATTAAATTTGTAGCGTGTGCATGGTGACACCAGAATGCGAATCTGAGGCGCGGATAATCAGCGGCCAGGGGAAGGTGCAGTTAGGTATCCATGTACTTGAAAGCCATGGAGAAATAGTGAGTTTTGAGCCACTTTTTGAAGGGAGGAAATGAATTTGAACTACGAAGAGAGAGCGGAAGTCGATTCCATTCCCTGGGGCAGAGGCATGGAATGCATGCAAGCCCATAGCTCTTTGTGATGGACTTGCCATTTACTTCAACGCTTGCACCGCTTCCAAATTATGCTGCAAATTTGAATCTGGTCATCAGGCAGAAAACCCCGCAGTTTTCTATTACAGTAATACAGATGATGCACTAGGGTTGGACTTGAACCCCAAACCTCTGTAACTTAAGCGCATATCCTTTTGGGTGTCTTTTAATGCATCTGTCAAAATCCAGCAAAACTGTAACTAGCAATGCACTGAGTAATTTATTAGTAGACAATGCTTTCTGGTTTTTATGTTGTAGGGTTATGATGCTTCTGTTGCGATGTGGAGCAGATCCGAGCGTGGCCAACAGTTCGTCGCTGACGCCTCTCGATGACCTCCTCAAGGAGCATGTCGATTACGGGTTGTGTGAATCTGCAGTCTTCATCCAGGAGGTCATCTTCTTGTGTAGAACGATGACGCAGCTGTCGTTCAACCGTGTCGTCTCTCGGTGCTTCACCGAGGGCCACTGCGGTGTCCCGAACTGCCGCGTGGCGGATATAATCGGCCGGTATTACCACGAGCCGCGACCGCTTCACGACATCTGCCGTCAGGTGATTCGGAGGAGCATGGGTCGAAGGTTCTTGCTGCACTGTCAGACGGATCTTCCTCTGCCAAAGACGCTGTCAGATTACTTGTTTCAGTTGGTCTCGTAATTGTCTGTATCAGTGGTGTAACGAGGGGTTTCAGCGCCCAGGGGCAAGGGTTCATGACTGTGCCCTCTTTTAATATTCTTGTTTGACTTATAATCGTTCTTGTCATAGTACTGTTTACCACTGAAAGCTTATTTTGCGCCTCCAAGGTGCTGCGCCCGGGTGCGGTTGCCCCCCTCTGCCCCCTTCGTTACGCCACTGGTCTGTATTGCTTTTGATGTGTCATATGTGGCCTCGTACATTTTTCAGTAAATGCATTAGTTTGTAGGTAAGGCTTTGGTCAGACCTCTCAGAGTTGAGGATTTACATTTAAAGGACTAGGATATACAAGAGGATGTTTTTAAGCTTGCAATAAACCCAGCTTTATAGATCCCTTCTAAGAGCCTCTCAAAGATGCTATTTTGAACTCAAAGATGCTATTTTGAAACTTGCTAAATAATCGTGGTGTCCAGTTTCAAGTGTACCAAATGCTTCCAGATAACAAAACCTCTGGTATAGGAAAATGTACTGGTGCCAGTAAAGGAAGTGGTACTAGTAATAGTAGTAAATGAACTGGCATTAGAAAATTACCAGGAACCAGAAAATGCACTAGTATCACAAAATGAACTGATTCCAGAAAGGAAAACGATACCAGTAAACATTAACTGATGTCAAAAAATGCCTTGGAGTATGAAAATCTGACGGTACCAGAAAATGAACTGGTATACTAGAAAGTGAACCCTTGTCAGAGAGTAAACTGATACTAGAAAATAAAAACTTATATGAAATATGAACTATGCTTTGAGTTGAAAGCATTTGAAATACTTTTTTGTTGTATGATCATGTTTTCTATCTGCTTGGCTTTGAATGGTGTTTTGTGTATAAATTATTAAACTGTGTTTTTGTGTGTATAAATTACCAAGATTTTTGTACATAACAAAAACTTTTCCAGGGTCAAGAATATATAATCGTCTAGTGAAGACTAACGATACTGGTCATCAAAATCAGGGTTTTGGTAATTTTATTTAAAGCTTTTATTGGCATTGTGAATTTTAATTTATTTTGAATTTTTTTTATTTACATTCCTAGAACTGTAATTGTGTTTATAATTATAATTTGTGATTTATATTTTGTGATGAATATTTTCAGCCATATTGTGGTAGAATCACTTTGTCTGCTTTTCCATTGGCAGAAAGGATGAGTGGACACTGCACCAGTTTCTCGGGCTGGGCTGTTTTTTTCCATATTTTTGACCTTAGAGATTTTATGTGCCATAAAGTTTGAATTAGCAAAAAGCGTTGGAGGACTTCTGAGAAAGTTGGAAAGTTGTCCAATGAAGCCTGAAAAGTGAAATTTGTCAACAAAACTTGTTGAGTCGTGGCTTAATAAACGGCAGAGCGTGTGAAAGCCCATGAGAGATTTTTACATCCAAATGACTACTTGGGGACATAAAATTTTTATTATTTCTGAATTCTTGTTCTTGATTATTCTTCATAAAACGATGCATGGTGTTGAAATTGGAGGAGTTTCAGAGATGGTGTATTGACCCCTTTGTGAATGTGCAGTGGTGCCCACAGAAACCCTTCCTACCTTGCCTTCATCCCTGCACTCAGAAGCATGCCAGTGCGCTCTTGACCGTTTCAGTATTATATGTACATGCAGGTGGTATGCATAAGGTGTGGGTTGTAGTTTATCATTTATCACCAGTGGCAGAAGTCGACTGCAGGTGACTTTTCAAGTTATTTGAGCTCTGCTTGCCATGTGATGAACTTTATTCTTAGCACTTAACATCTTTTAGGTTAGCATAAGGTGGGCCTGTGATTGGTGTCTGCTATTGTTGGTGCTATATATACTCATATTACTATAGTGCAAGAAGTCTGAAGTTTAATAGAAGTCTGGTTTAGGCGAGGACTGATATGAAACTGCTTACACACAACCTGTAACAGTGAAGTCATTGATTATGGAGACTATAATTATATGAGCATCTTATTAGGTATATTTAAGTTACTTTGTTCATATTTTGAATATTGTTCTAAATGTTGCTAGATATTCGATTTTGTTATTTCTCATTATTTTTATTTAGAGCTTGTTAAATATATGTCAGTCATAAATTTTCTTCGAATTTGAGTGTTATAAATGTTGCTTGATATTCGATTTTGTTGTTTTCTTTGATATTTTTTTAGAGCTTGTTAATTATATTTCAGTCGTAAGTTTTCTTCAAATTTAAATTTTATAAATGTTGCTAGGTTTTCGATTTTGTTATTTTCTTTAGTATTTCAGTTTTTCTTTGCATGGAGGAATTTACCATTATTGTAATACTGTATTAAATAACTATTTAATTAAGAGTCTAATTTACACATATAACTCTTTTCGTTATTGCCATGTTTTAAGTAATTCTCAGTTTTAAACTTAGGTGATATTCTTGCTTGATTTTAATATTTTATTTACGGTGTTGGATCAATATCAGTCTCAAATTGTGATTATTTCTTGTTTAAATTATTCTTTTTGGCTATGAGCAATGCTGTGTAAAGTACAGTGTGGTAAGTAAATGTAAACTTGGATTAAATTTTTTTTTTTTAATGTAAATGTATGGACCAATATTGTAGTAGAATTGATATGTCTGCTTGTCCATTGGCAGAAAGGAAGAGTGGACACTGCACCACTTTCTCAGTCTGGGCTGGGCTGTTTTTTCTGTACTTTTGATCTTAAAGATTTGATGTGCCATAAAGCTTGAGTTAGCAAAAGCTTTGGAGGACTACTGAGACATTAGTTGGAGAAGTTGGAAAGTTGTCCAGTCAAGCCTGAATAGTGAAATTTGTCAACAAAACTTGTGGAGCTGTGGCTTAACAAATGGCAGAGCGTGAGAAAGCCCATAAGGACTTTTTAACGTCCAAATGACTACTTGGGGACATAAATTATTTTAAGTCAGAAAGCTTTGGAATTTGCTGCCACACTCAGTTCCTTCTGTCGATTCTTTTATGTCTTTCAGATCCGACCTTAAGACTCATCTGTTTCAGTTTGCTTTCTCGCAATAAAAAAATTCTGGTTTTTCTGACTTGTTGCAAATTAACAGCTTCTCCAACAGAGTGTGATTTTTTAATTGCAATTTCTCTTGAAATGACCATCGTTTGCGCATTGCAATTTTAAACTGTCCTCTTTGGCCGAGGTTGGGTCGAGAGCGCTCCGGAGTAGTAACCATGAAGGGGCGCTGTATAAACCCTCCTAAGGAATTAATTGTGATAACATTGCTATAGAAGTAAATGGACTAGATTAGACTTTTAATTTCCAATTTGAGATGTTTCTTTGTGTTAATTATTGTTTTGTCATTAGTATGTCATATCGCTCGTAATTTTACACGAAGGTAACGGTAGTTTGTTTATGTTTCTTTGCCAGTCGCAATAAACTTGATTCATTTGACAGAATTAGACTTTGATTAACACTTGACAGTTTAAGTTGACCATTGTTTCACATTTCCATGAATGTATGTTTGAAGACAGAATACAGCACATTTAAATGTCTGAAAATATGAGCCTTGAATCGAGAATTTCTCTGTATGAGTCACAGATACAGAGATATTAATGTTTGTCCTACAACGTTAGAAATAGCTTCTTTGTCTTTATGACACCGAAAACTCAATCATATGCACAAAAATCACGTCCCTATCACTTGTAGTTCCTGAGATACTGTAGGGGGGGGGGGGGTAAATGACCCCCAGGTTGCTAAATAGGAATTTCGGCATTGGGGTTAAAACTGATTGGAGTTGATTGACGCAAGAAAGAATAAGTCTGCATATATGGCATTGCCATGATAGTCAACCATGGTGCGTATGCGAGTTGGAGATGTATCTCAGTGGAAGAGTGTATCCAGAGTTAAACGACACTTCATTTGTTACTAGAGTCCACATGCTGTAAAATTGTCACTAGGGGGCAGCCGGAGTTGAACCGGCGACCTCTCGATCTGCAGTCGAATGCTCTGCCACTGAGCTATACCCCCGTATGAGAATTCCGAGTCGTAATGTCCTACAACATGCTCTTAGTTTTATTTGACTGCAATTTTTATTGAAAGTCTAAGCAGTAAGCATTTCACACAGACACATGGCAAATGTAGTCTTTCATGAGTCACTCAACGATGACTGCATGAGTTTTGCAAATGTTCAAAATGTTCAGTCAGTACGAAGAAGGTATTGATTGGAGCACTATCTGTCAACAGTTGGGGATGTAGCTCAGTGGTAGAGCGCTTGCTTCGCATGTAAGATGCCACGGGTTCAAATCCCGTCATCTCCAGTTTTATGGAAGAACGCGAGAAGAATGGCTAGTTAGCTCAATTTAAATTTCTGCATTCACTACTAGCATTAGAAGCGACTTTATTGAAAACATGTAACATGATCAGGTCTCTGAATGTATCTCCACATCTCATCACTCAGAGATTTAAATCTCGGGCTAGCACGGGTCGGTGCACGGAGACCTTAAATTGCGTGGCGTCCATTCAAATGGGAAGCGGTGGTGAAGGCCGATCAATTCTTTACAAAAAATTAGCAGGTTCGAGGCCATTATACGGTCGTTATATAAAACTGATCATTTAACATTTCGAACTATACCCTACTGGATTCTTATTGGTTCGTAACTTTGCCTCAGTTGACAATGATTCACTATAAGCGGAAATGTCAGCTCCCCTCCCATCCATTACACTCCACTTCATTACATTCCAGACGACTTGAGATTACGATACGATTACGACTGCTGCTGCTGCTGCTGCTGCTTATTACACTACACTCAACCTGCACTACACGATGCAGTATTATTGTTAGATATGGTGCTTTATAAGTGTGTTGCGATACGTTAAAGTTGTCTTCATCTGGTGACATTATATGACACATAGCCTGCACGAAGCATTCTATTCAGTCAGCTGTTGAAACAGCTTTGAGGACCAGCTGTTCGTCTCTTGCGATAGCGGCCGTACAGGTATCGGCTAAGTTCGGCTTAAATTACTATATCACAACGTTATACATGTCGGGGGTATAGCTCAGTGGCAGAGCATTCGACTGCAGATCGAGAGGTCACCGGTTCAACTCCGGTTGCCCCCTGTTGATGGTTTTGAGAACAAGTGTTCGATTGTAGGACTATCATATCAATCTGAGGCATTTTGATTTTAAATTTTGACTGGTTTTATTTTAAAGTACCCTTGATTGCTGTTTACACCCTGATGATAACGGCGCTATCAGTAAATTGTTTTAATGTAAACTATAGACAGCACAAAATTAGATTGATTTTTTGGCCTTAACTATAGCCAACAGGCCTATTGATCTAGGCCTACATGGCAATGTGTACAAAGCACTGTTGCAAAGCTTATTCAATTCTAGGACACTGCGTTGGTAAAGACGAAAGGCCTTTGTGAGTTAGGCCAACTTAAAATGCGCTATTTTAAGTGTTGTCATACATATACATACATACATATACATACAAACATGCATACATACGTCCGTAGGTACGTGCGTACATAGGCCTACATACAGCGTAGTGAAGTATAGTGGAAGCCTGGAGGGGAATCTAGACTAGTTTTAATATAGTTTAGTCAGTGTAGTTTTGTAGAGTGGAGTAAAGCGGACTGCAATGTATAGGCCTACTAACAAAGCGCTGTTGCAAGGCTGGTTCAATTCTAGAACATTCCATTGGCACAGATGAAAGGCGCTAAATCGGATATATACAAAAATAAATATCAATGGTACCTTAAATTAAAACCAGTCAAAATTTAAAATCAGAATGCCTCAGATTGATATGATAGTCCTATACAATCAAACACTTGTTCTTAAAACCATCAACAGGGGGCAACCGGAGTTGAACCGGTGACCTCTCGATCTGCAGTCGAATGCTCTGCCACTGAGCTATACCCCCGACATCTATAGCGTTGTGATATAGTAATTTAAGCCGAACTTAACCGATACCTGTACGACCGCAATCGCAAGAGACGAACAGATGGTCCACAAAGCTGTTTCAACAGCTGACTGAATAGAATGCTTCGTGCAGGCTATGAGTCATATAATGTCACCACGTGATGACAACTTTAGCGTATCGCAAAACACTTATAAAACACCATATCTCACAATCATACTACATCGTGTAGTGTAGGATGAGTGTAGTGTAATCTAATCACTTCTATAGCGCAGTCTTCATAGTGCACAAAGCCTCAATGGATGGTCGCTTCAAGTTAACTCATGTCTGATGGTGTGTGGACAGTGGATTAACTTAACTGTCTCATTGAGCGGTTTAAGTGAAGCACGGTTTCAGCAGAGTGATGAGATGTGCAGATACACGCAGACTTGCAGAGAGCTGATTATCAGAGCTTCTCATTTGAGGCGATCGATCGAACGATCTCCTTGGTCGATCGCCTAGCAAAGGTCTGGTCGATCGGTAAATCAATCGCGCTCGATGAGTTATAGGCCTACTCCAAGAGGAACCTAAAACCAGACCATTACTTTATTTATGTAAGTTACATTACTGGTGAAAGTTCAGGCTAGAATCGATACAACATTGCATCGACAAACACAGGATCGAGGCTTATCGCCGGATAATAGCTGTTTGTTAGGCCTATACTCTAGCAGTTAATGGTCAGCCATATAATATGCGGCTATACGAATACGATACACAAAATACGCTGTAGGCCTACACAAAGGTCCCGAGGTAGACCGCGCATCGATCGCCTACTTAATCCAGAACAATCGATTATCAAATCGCCTTCTGTTTTCAAGTGAGAAACCCTGCTGGTCATGTTACATGGATGCAATTATTAGGGTCGATTCTTATGCAGAAACATTTGGTTAATTTGAGTTTAACAGAGCATTCTTTCAAATTCTCAATCTGTACCTCCTTCGATAAAACTGGAGATGACGGGATTTGAACCCGTGGCATCTTACATGCGAAGCAAGCGCTCTACCACTGAGCTACATCCCCAACCGATACCGCTTGACTTGTCAAACTACATCAACAAAATATTATCTGCCTCTGAAGCATCAGATGCATACGTCTGTCCTTCCGTCCGTCCGTCCGTCCGTTTGTCTATCTGTTCGCAGGGGTGGTAATGGATTCCTTGGCAACAACAGACTGCAGCTTAAGGTTTTGAGGTTGCCATAGAAACGTAAGTCACTCCTTACTCCTTAGCCTACTAATTCCGTGCCATTAGAGGTTGAAAAGGCGCTATATAAACAAACAGATGCCTACGCGCTTACATATTAGCGTACATGATACATTTGTATGATGCGACCTTTTGAGTTACTGAATGGGCGCTATACAAATGCTCTGATACTATGGGCTCCGGCAGAAATTTGTTCAGAGTAGGGCAGAATCAAGTAGCACAAGAATCTTTTTGGAAGGAAGCAGAAATCCTGTTGGCTTGTCCATATTCCAATATGGGATTGGGTCTATCTGCCTCTATCATCTATAGGTCGTTCCAATAGCACGTCGCTATACAGGCCTGCTAAGTGCTGCGGTAATAGGCCCAGTGTATATACATGTAGTCACTCGCATGCATTCATGGAGATGTAAATGGTTAGAAATCAGTGCCTCATTACAAGGTCGCAGGAGTCACAATAGCCACTAGACACGAATTTATAGCCAATAGACACATTAGACATTAACAAGTCACCACGGTATTTCTGTCTTCATTTCTCCTATCCTATCAGCATATACAGAGGCGGCGCCAGCATGGGGCTAGTGTGGCTGAAGCCCCCCCCCCTATAGGCGGCTCAGCCCCCCAAACAAAAGTGGGAAATCACTGCCAATGCCAGAGAGAAGGGGAGAAAGGGAAGGAATTGGGGTTTTAGCCCCCCCAAACTTGAAATCCTGGCGCCGCTACTGAGCATAGAAATGCCAATTTCGTTGAAGTGTCAAAATATCAAACTGGATTTCAACCAGAAATGTGTGTTCGATTGATGTCTCTTATAATTATACAGGTTTACATCTGTATAATCTCTGTATGTATCCATATAGCATTGTGCAAATGATCTCCTCGCAAGCAGACTTTAAACTCTCATACCTTTGTTCTGTCAGTCACTTCCGGTAACCCTATTCAGACCAGACATCGAG